>SJYC01056909.1:0-28939 GCA_006408675.1 Madoqua kirkii
TTCCATAGTTCATTGGGCTCTCTGTCTATCAGATCTCGTCCATTAAATCTATTTCTCACTTCCACTGTATAATCATAAGGGATTTGATTTAGGTCATACCTGAATGGTCTAATGGTCTTCCCCACTTTCTTCAATTTAAGTCTGAAGTTGGCAGTAAGGAGTTCATGATCTGAGTCACAGTCAGCTCCCAGTCTTGTTTTTGCTGACTGTATAGAGCTTCTCCATCTTTGGCTGCAAAAAATATAATCAATCTGATTTCGGTGTTATTTAATATGCCAAGCCCTGGTTAACAACTGTGGTATAAATATTAATATAATATGGTCTCTGTATTTAGACAAATTTTCACTTCACAAATACATAATTTTCTATGTTGACAGATGTATTTGCAGGAGAAAATTATGACCCTGGATCAAATATATATCATTTTTATAGCATAAATGCATTTTTATCTCAACTCTCTAATATTTTACCTCAATTCTTCCTTACCATCATGATATATAGGATGACATGAAATACTATGATTTACATTTGTAGATGACAAAAGAATTTAAACAACCTGAAAAGAACACAGAGCTGGTCCTTCATGTTTCTACTTCTGTCTCATACACTCAAACAAAATCAATATTTTAGGGCTGAATAAATCCTGAAGAACCAGGAAATACAGCCAATATTTTATGGACAAAGTAACTGGGCACCAGAGGAATTAAGTAACTTTTGTGATGTCTCTTAGGCAGAGGGTAGAACATAGCTTAGCACAGGGTACACCTGTAATGTTTGTTTATATTTCTTACACACACAGCAATCGTTTTTCATTCCCAAAATAGTTACCTTGTAAGTTAAGATGCCAAAGGAAGCATCAAGATCTCCCTCCTATCCTAGTTGTCCTCTGGCAGCACTCTCCCCTTTGAAAGAGATACTCTCCTCCTTACTAAATGCAGATATTTCTGTAAACCAATGTGCTTCAGTAGCAACTATGTGTGTGTGTCTGTGTGTGCACTAAGCTACTTTAGTCGTGTCTGACACTCTGTGACCCCATGAACTGTAGCCCGCCAGGCTCCTCTGTCCATGGGATTCTCCAGGTGAGCATACTGGAGTGGGTTGCCATTCTTGCCTTCCTGACCCAGGGATGGAATCTGCATCTCTCACATCTCCTGCATTGCAGATGGATTCTTTACCCATGAGCCGCCGGGAAAGCCCTAAATAGCACCTAAGTGGTCTGAAATCAAAGTATCCCTAGGGAACAAAGTATAAGGGAGGCTCGGAAGACTCTTGCAAACAAGGCTCCCGCTCAGGGCTGAATATTTTTGCAAATGAGATCTTCAGCCAAGAATCCTTTGACCCCCATGGAAAAGAACATTTCTTGCATACAAGGATGTTTCGCTGATCCTTCAAAAAGGAACAGACCCAGGGTCAAAAAGGATTCTAAGTTGATAAGGAAGTTCCCCAAAACAAAGTCTTAGCTGCAGTAAATAAGTTAAGGTAAAGGTTATCTCGCCCCGCACCTGCACACTGTATAGTCATTGAATCATAGTGTTTTGGCAACTTGCCCTGTAAACTGTTGTGCATAAGATATAAAATAAGGCAGCTGCAAGAAGCAGCAGAGAGAATAAGAGAATAAGAAGAATAAAGAAAAAGATTCAAACCACTCGGTCATGTTGGTGTTTCATTCCGTCGCTAGCATCTGGCACTCAATGCGGGGCATGACGGAACCGAAAGGGTAAGCACCCCGGGGTGGAAAGCTGAAAGGGGCACTTTCGGAAAAAGAGAAAAGAATCAAAAGGGTAAGCACTCCGGCAGTGCGGGACGCTGAAAAGGAGGACTTTCGGGAAAAAGAAAAAGAAAAAGAAAAATAAGAGAAAGTAAAAAGAAAAAACCATGGGGAATTCCCCATCTTTAAGGTCACAATATATGTCGCTGGTTTCACTCGGCCATGTCGGTGTTTCATTCCGTTGCTAGAAGTATCTCCTTCCATATCAATAAACAAGAAATGTCATAGCCATTAGTGACTTCTAGCCTCCAAATGTAAATGAGGGCTCCCCACACTGAGATCTGACAGATGCTGCCACCCGCAAGATGACTGCTGAGGAGCTGGGGGAAGGCAAGAAGAAACTTAAGAGGCTGCATTCCTCCAGGTGAACAAGGAAACTGGATTTGGCCCCAGAGAGCTGAGGTGCATATGAAAGGAATGAATTCAGGGAGCCAAGAGGCTTGCATCTTCTCATACACAGAGCTAAATTCCTTAACTTGTTATCTGATCTTTAATGCTCAGTCTGCTTGCTCCCTTTGTTGCAAACTTGTATATAGCCTGACTCTCCTCCTGCCTCCTTGAAGCAGTTTTCTCAGATGTGGTCACCCACACTCAGAGTCCTAACCATTCCCACCAAATAAAATAACTCTCCACTTTCAGGATGTGACTATATGATCTTTAATGCTCAGTCTGCTTGCTCCCTTTGTTGCAAACTTGTATATAGCCTGACTCTCCTCCTGCCTCCTTGAAGCAGTTTTCTCAGATGTGGTCACCCACACTCAGAGTCCTAACCATTCCCACCAAATAAAATAACTCTCCACTTTCAGGATGTGACTATATTTTTTTAGTCAACAGTGGAGATTGAATGACAAGACTTGTGAGTAATGGGAGCCTTTCCAGAAGGACCTAGAAGTCCTTCAATTGCTGCAGGCATCCCTTTGGAGAAGTTACCAAAGTACTTTCTGGAAATTAGTGGGGAAAACCACTGAACAGTGTCAACAGGACTGAACTACAGTTCTGTTTTCTGGGCATGCATCTTCTTGTCTATCATCAAAGGGCTCAACCATCAGCCCCAGATGAGCACTCCATGATCCTAAGCTCTAGGCAGGACTGTGCTCTTCACACTTTCATTTCACAGTTTGGTATAGAGAAATCTGGACCTCATGAAGAAAATAGCAGAAATAATTTTGTTAGGGGAAGCACATTGATTGAAACAGCCTACCCTGGTCAGGTACCATAGTAACCATTTGTGTGAGCTATTTTATGACAGGAGGTTCCTGGTAAGGAACAGGGAACTAATAAGCCTCCACCAACCAGAAGAGTTGGGAAAGGTCAAAAGAAGACACCACCTGTCCAACCACCTCCAAGAATCCTTCTCTCTGGCATCCATCTTGGCTGAACAAGGCTTGCACCACCAGAAAGGACTCTGAGTCAGAACGATTGGCTAAGGACAACCCAGAAACTAATCCCATCACCATAAAACCCGAGACTGCAAGTCATTTGATAGAGCAGTTCTGGGTTCCCTTACCCTATTGCTCTCCATTCTGGTGCCCTTTCCCAATAAAATCTCTTGCTTTGTCAGCACATGTGTCTCCTCAGACAATTCATTTCCAAGTGTTAGACAAGAGCCCAGTTTCAGGCTGTGGAAGGGGTCCCTTTTCCTGCAACAATTCCTCAAGAAGAAAGGACCTTGGCCTCACCTGAACCTATGGAGAGCTCAGAATCCTGAAGTTTTCATTAAATTTTTCCATTAGATTTAGAAAAGTCTGACCTTTATAATCAAAACAGTTCTGGAAAATAATGGAGCAGATGACATTGCAAAGAGCACAGTCCAGGATGAAAGTGGGATTGCTGCTGCTGCTGCTGCTGCTGCTGCTGCTAAGTCACTTCAGTTGTGTCCAACTCTGTGCGACATCACAGACAGCAGCCCACCAGGCTCCCCCGTCCCTGGGATTCTCCAGGCAAGAACACTGGAGTGGGGTGCCATTTCCTTCTCCAATGCATGAAAGGGAAAAGTGAAAGTGAGGTTGCTCAGTCGCGTCCGACTCTTAGTGACCCCATGGACCGCAGTCCACCAGGCTCCTCCACCCATGGGATTTTCCAGGCAAGAGTACTGGAGTGGGGTGCCATTGCCTTCTCTGAAGTGGGATCGCAGGGTGAGGGTAAAAAGTCAGAAACAATTTTAAGACATCATTGAAATGTACAGATGAAACATTTGGTGTTTGTGATAACATGTGAAAGTTGTTTTAGAAACTTTAAACTGAAGAAGGAATTCACAGGGCCTGGACTCCATCTTAGGCTTGTTCATGCTGATCATGCTTGGCCACCTTTCCAATGGACTCTGAACTCTCTGTTTAGTGCCTATGAAAACAACGGAAGGATAAGACCCCCCTCCAGACAAGGGAACCTTGAAGATCGTATCTAGGTTACTCATAGTCTAAGAGAAAACATACACTAATCACCCCTTCCCCCAGACAGGCCATACATTTCTCCATATCAATCAGAGTGTAACCTCGGGTTTATTGATTATTGGCTAATTGTTTGACTGTTTGAGCACATAAGCACATAGCACATGAATGATGGCGTTATTGGGACTGTATTTGCCTTAGTTTATGTAAGTTTCAAGGAATTTGGAGTGGTGAGTTCAGGCACGTACACATGGGGTATAAAAGATTTTCACAAATGCTGGTGAGGGTCCTTTGCTAAGAGGAGACTCTGCTTTGAGCCCGTCAGTGTAATAAACTGCACTCCACTATCTGCATTGTCCTTCTGAGTGAGTTTGTTTCCCGGAACGCATAGCTACAACAAAACAATATCGTATCTACAAATTCCCTTAACAAATATTCAACAAGCATAAAATCAACCCTTCACTTTTAACTTAAAATGAGTAGATTTCAGCACAGGTAATTAAATAATGGGTTGTTTTTTATTATTCAGTTCACGTCCACTGCCTTTTCTTGTACCCTTTTCACCCAAGATGCCTGTTAATTTGAAGAGAAAATGGTGAAAATTAAAAGAGGTCATTTAAAAATACCATTTAGTAACTAAAAGGATGAGTGTTGAATATCATCTGTCTGGAAACTCTGTAGGAAATTAAGCACTGATATGCAAAGGAGAATAATTAGGGACCTCAAAATATTTTTTGCTTAATGATCAGCTGAAAGAATCACATGTAGAATCAGAAGAGGTGGAGCTAACCGGAGAGAGTTGTGGTTCATAAGGTTCAAGCCTCTGGGCTCACTGAATTCATTCCTTTCATATGCACCTTTAGCTATCAGAGCCAAATTCTGTTTCTTGATTGTTTACATCCTTAATTCCTGGTTTACAGTCAGAGGTGGCAGATGTGGCAAATGGCTGCTTCCTGTATCCACCCCTCCCCCACCACACCCCCAGCTCCTCAGCAATCACCGTGGGGAGTGGCGGCATTTGTTGGCTCACAGGCACTGTAGTCCCTTTTGAGAGCCCTCACATTTGGAGGCCCAGAATCGCTGAAGGCTGTGATATTTCTTGCCCTCCAATATGGCAGGAAATATTTCATTTCACAGTTTTAATAAACTCTCATTTTTCCCCATCATTTAAATCAAGTTAATCATATTTCTAATGAAGGGCTCACTTTTTTGTGTGTCTGAAGTATAGCTGAGTTGGTGCTTCACTGGTGGCTCAGAGATTAAAGTATCTGCTTGCAATGCGGAAGACCTGGGTTCAGTCCCTGGGTTGGGAAGATCCCCTGGAGAAGGAAATGGCAACCCACTCCAGTACTCTTGCCTGGAGAATCCCATGGACAGAGGACCTGGGTGGGCTACAGTCCACGGGGTCGCAAAGAGTCAGACACGACTGAGTGACTTCACTTTCACTTTCATAGCTGAGTTACAACATATTAGTTTAAGGTATACAACTAAAAATGTGATTCAATACTCTTTATTGGTGAACTTAATATATATGAATGGGAATTTAAAGAACAGGAAGAGAAAAGAAAAAAACATAGCTCAAAAAGTCAGTCACTGAAATCAAGCAAGATTTCTCCTCTAAAACAAAGGAGACTCAGTTGGGGGAGGCAACCAGTTCTTTATCTAGTCCTGTGGTTGTTTATCGGAGAAGGCAATGGCACCCCACTCCAGTACTCTTGCCTGGAAAATCCCATGGACGGAGGAGCCTGGTAGGCTGCAGTCCATGGGGCTGCTAAGTCGGACACAACTGAGCGACTTCACTTTCACTTTTCACTTTCATGCACTGGAGAAGGAAATGGTAACCCACTCCAGTGTTCTTGCCTGGAGAATCCCAATCTGAGATGGTCAGCTTTGGATGCCCCTTTGAAATGGATGCCTCAGCCATCAAGGATCAAATCAGACACAAGCATTACAAAATAGTGGGGAAATTGTCAAGATTTATATATACTCCAAATTAGAAAACGCAAATCAGAAGCAAGAGATATCACCTATTCTATCTGTTAGAATAGGCACGATCCAAAAAATAAAGGAAGAAGAAGAAGAAAAGAAGGATGAAGGAATAGAAGGAAGGAGAGGAAGGGAGTGGAGAAGAAAATAACAACTGTGGGTGAGGGTGGGGAGGTAGAATACTACTACCAGAAGCTCCTATGGAAAAGACTAGGATGGTTTCCCAAATAATTAAAACTAGAATTACAGTATTACCCAGCAAGCCCCTTTCTGAGTTTCGATTCAGAACAACTGACTCAAACTTTCAAAGTGATATTTGTACTTCCATAACCTTAAAAGTTGAGGTAAAACAATCTAAATATCCCCCCATGATTAATGAATAAAGAAAACATGTAAATGTAAATACTGGAATAGTATTCACCCATAAAAATGAAACAAATCTTCCCACATGATTCAACATAGATGAACCTTGAGCAAACTGTACTGAGTGGAAAAAGCCAATCACAGTAGGACAGAGGATTCATGATTCCCCTTATACGAAGTATCTGAATGAGTCAAACTCACAGAAACAAGAAGTATCCATCTGGCCAAAAACTGCCTTTGTTGAAGTAAAAAAAAAAAAGACACCTTTCATCTTCACCAAGAACTTTATTGAACAACATATTCACCGTTTGTTCCCCTACCTTCTGCAATTTTTCATGCAACTTCATACTTCCATCTTCCTAAACCTTTTTGGTTTTGAGCAAAGAAATGTTCCAAGTGTCTTTTACAGTCTTCCGAGGACCTGAAAATTTTTCCATTAAGAGAATTTTGTAAAAACCAAAATAAACTGATATCTGAAGGCGCAATGTCCAGTGAGTATGGCAGCTGAATCAGAACTTCCCAAGCTGTAAAAGTTTCTGCCTGGTCATCAAAGAAACATGTGGTTTTGCATTATCCACATGGAAATTTATGAATTTTCAGTTGATTAATTCCAGACATTTTTCACCAAGTGCTAACTGGAAGCAGTACTTGTGGGAATTAATTGTTTGGTTTTCCAGAAGGAACTCATAATAAGTTTCACCATAAATGTAACATTATCTTCTTTGCATGAAGACTGGTCTTTGGTGTGGTTGGTGGTGATTTATTTTGCTTGTTTCATGATCTCTTCCATTCCACATTATTTTTCAGTATCCACTTTTCATCACTCATCATAATTTGTTTTAAAAATGAATGTTTTAATTATGTTTAAGTAGAGAGTTGCATGTGGAAACACGGTCAAGGTTTTTTTTCCCATAAAATCATCTATGTGATTTTTAGGTAGGTAGAACAGGGAAAAGGAGTCCAAAATAGTGGTGGCTAAAAGACAAGGAAGGGAAAAGACCATGAAAATAGAACAAAGGAAGCTCCAAGGACCTGAGTGAGGACCTCAGGTAAAACAAACAACACTCCTGGCTGGCCCAGTTTACATAGGACAGGCCCAGGGAGAGAAAAACATATAAATATAGGAGCCAAAGCTAGCTCACTCTCCCTCTCTCTTGCGCACTGGGGCGCTCTTCTCTTTGCGTCTTTGGTTCGACATGTCCTCACGCCTCGAAGGTGGTTTTCCTGCTATCTTCTAAATAAAATAGAGCTGTAAGACTGATTTGTCTAAGAGCTAAAACATGGTCCTTTCAAGACCTGAGAGCTGTAACACGGTCTATCCAAAACTCGAGAGCTGTGACACGCCAAGGGGGCTTTAATGTCCGTCACTCCAAATCTTTGTTGTGAGGAGACAAAAACTAAGGTACACTTGTGTGACATGATTAACACAACCATCAAGCTGGCGTAAATGATTTTCAATGTTTAATTTGGATATTTTGAGTATGTTGGCTATCTTCCACCTGGACTGTTCTCAATAATTGATCACCATCAACTTCAGTCGATTTACCTGGTCAGGAATTATCGTCCAGCAAGAAATCTCCAACATGAAACTTTGCAAACCACTTTTCACATGTTTGATCCATTATAGCACCTTCTCCAGACACTACACAAATCCTTTTTGTGCTTCAGTTACATTTTTACATTTCTTGAAATAATAAAGCATCACATGGCAAAAAGGTTGCATTTTCTTCCATCTTCAATATTCAAATAGCTAACAAAAATTCACTTTCTGCCATTAGAGTGGTATCATCTGCATATATGAGGTTGTTCTTATTTCTTCTGGCAATCTTGATTCCAGATTGTGATTCATCCAGCCTGGCAATTCACACCAGGGAATCCCGAACTCTGCAGAAAAGTTAAATAAGCAGGGTGACAAGATACAGCTTTGTTGTACTCCTTTCCCAATTTTTAACAGTCCATGTTCCATGTCTACTTCTAATCATTGCTTCTTGACCTGTATACAGGTCTCTCAGGAAATGAGTAAGGTGGTCTGGTATTACCATTTCTTTAAGAACTTCTGTAGTTTGTTGTGACCCACACAGTCTAGGCTTCAGTGTAGTCAATAAAGAAGAAGTAGATGTTTTTTCTGGAACTCCCTTCCTTCTCCATGATCCAAAAAATGCTGGCAATTTGATCTGTTTCAGATTGCCTTCCTCTGCCTCTTCAAAACCCAACTTGTACATCTGGAAGTTCTCAGCTCACATACTGCTGAAGCCTAACTTGAAGGATTTTGTGCATCACCTTGATAGCATGTGAAATTGTATGGAAGTCTGAACATTCTCTGGCATTGCCTTTCTTTGGGATTGGAACGAAAACTGACCTTTTCCAATCCTGTGGCCACTGCTGAGATTTCCAAATTTACTGATATATTGAGTACAGCACTTTAACAGCACCATCTTTTAGGATTTTAAATAGCTTAGCTGGAATTCCATTACCTCCATTAACTTTGTAGTAATGCTTCCTAAGGCCCACTTGACTTCATACTCCAGGATGTCTGGCTCTAGGTGAATGACCACACCATTGTGGTTATTCAGGTCATTAAGACCTTTTTGTACAGTTCTTCTGTGTATTCTTGCTACCTCTTCTTAATCTCTTCTGCTTCTGTTAGGTCCTTACCATTTCTGTCTTTTATTGTACCCATCTTTGCATGAAATGTTCCCTTGTCATCTCCAATTTTCTTGACGAGATCTTCTATTATTTCCCTCTCTTTCTTTGCATTGTTCATTCAAAAAGGCCTTTTTATTTCCCCTTGCTGTTCTCTGGGACTCTGCATTTAGTTGGGTATTCCTTTCCCTTTCTCCCTTGCCTTTCACTTCTTTTCTTTCCTCATCTATTTTTAAAGCCTCCTCAAACAACCACTTTGCCTTCTTGCATTTCTTTTCCTTTGGTATGATTTTGGTCACTGTCCTTTGTACAATAGTTATAATGTACAAGTATAATGTCATGTACAATGTATATGTATAATGTCCATCCATAGTTATAATGCACACTTAATTTGTTAAGATCATAGATCTCATGTTATATAGTTTTTTTACTACAAATTTTTGTAAAATGTTGGAACAAATGGTTAAGGTATGGAACTACACCAGGCTTTATTAAGGAGCTTCTACGCCAGGTTGCTTTTAAATTTCAGAGATCTAAGTTTAAAACAACTTTTATTTTGGCTAGATAGATAAAGGGCAATTTTGAAAACCTTGGGCATTTCTTTGTCAATATGTGATTCACAGTAAATAGATCCAAGTCTTTCATTTAATATGGAAGAAAGAATTTTAAAACAGAATAATTTGAAATATGAGCTGAAAATCAGAGTCCTTGTGATAACTATTGTACAGGTCATTACACCTAGTAGTGGGAAGTAAATAATTACCATACATTTGTTACCAAAATCCAGTAAAGAGGGGCAATGTTTAGCAAACTGAAAGCAAAGCCAAATTTCATTCAGAGAAGACCAGGTAGCAGTTACTGATAATCCTAAAGTCCAGTTAAATCAAATATTTTCTAACTTGGTAATTGTGTATTTTGCAGAATTATGATGCAACAAGTATTTATTCAAAATTTATAAATAACTATATATATAAATCAATATACTAAGTATTAAGAAATAATGAAAGCTGATATTTTTAAATGGTACTGTCTACACAGAGAAATCAAAATTGATAAGAACTGTACTAACATATGCCTAAGAAGATAAAACCATAGATAGTATTACTCTTGGTCAGAACTACAGGCCTGGGCCCTCAGATGCGTATCTGAAGCTTAATATATAAATATAGTTCAATTGCGTAACATACAAGTCACACGTTTCATGCCATATAAGGACATGATGAGGTCATTCCAACCCTGTCCACTTAACAAATATTCCCTGCTGAAATGCTCTGAAATAGACAACCACATTCATGCTATGGAAAAACAATGTTATCTATTGCTTTCAGGAAGTAATTCAAAACCATTCCTTGTGACTTCTGACTTGAAAAGAAGTTCAGATGGCAATTAACTAACCAATATCCACACTGCATGCTCAGTTATGGGAGTACACGTATGACAGTCACAGATACACAAAAGCTCCCTTGGCTCTCTCTTCTTCACACTGGCCGCCTCCACAGAAGGGCTGACAACCACAACCCATGTGAAAGATGTGGCCTCTCCTGAAATGTTTCCAAGGATGTCAACAGAGAGGACAGCAGTCTGCTAAGGTCAGAGTTACAGAGCACAGAATCACCCACCCTTGGTTTTTCCCAGCTCCTCCACCAGGCAGTGCGCTTCCTCTTAACGTGGTCCGCAGTGCTCCTCTTTCCCATCCCGAAATTCTGCAGTGTCAGGAGGGAGAAGCACCGGTCTCCCTTCATCTCTTCCCGTTGCTGAAGAGGATTCCTGCCAGGAGGAGAAACAGAAACTAGGAGGGAGGCCCTAGGCCAGGAGGAATGAGCTTACAGTTGGCAGCCTTTCAGGGAGACCAACATCTGCTGCCAAGTTCTTCAAATTCCTCTAATCTACCCTCTCCATTCCCAATGCCAATGCTGAACACACACACAAGCACACCTACCATGGCCTTTACTAATTCTTTCAGGCAATGGGAGACTGCCTCTTCCAGAAAACTCTTCTCCCAAATCAGTTTCCTTCATTGCCTCATATCCGTACAACACCACGGTGGGCTTCATGACAAAATGCACAGTGAACACAGGGCCGCAGACTTCTGAGAGCTGCGAAAGGAGATGCATGTAACAGCAAAATAGGTCACAACTTGATAAAACATAATACCTGACTCAGAATATATAATCATCACACTTTTACATTTCTATTCTTCCACAAACAGCCTAAAATATTTCAGAATACATAAGTATTATAGTAATTGTTACAGTTTCCACTTTATAGACGGGATACAAGTAACTGGTACACAGATTATAATTAATCCACATAATAGCACCTTCAGCAGGTTTATTTGCCCCAACTTATAAATAAGGAAACTGAGGTTGAGGATTTCAACTCATTTCTAACATTCCATGGCTAAATATAGAAGATTCCAATTTGAAACCCTTCTTACTCAATCTCTGATCCCTGAGCCATGTATCTATCAAACCCTCCAGGCCCACCTTTAAACCAACAGCCACCTGCCTGCTTCAGAATCGCCACAGGGCAGTCATTAGAATTTGGATTCTGTGGCCCAAAGATGAATATTAGAAATCTGTATTTTAAAAAATAAGTGCAGATAACTCTAATGCCCAGCACAGTTTGAGATCCACTGGTATTAGTAACAGAAACAATAGAAGCATCACAGAGGCAGTGCCAGGACAGGCAGCGTCTCATGGAAGAGCAACTCCTTCCAGACTGCAGCATTCACGGGGCACAAACAGCAGCTTCCCGCAAAATGTAGATGAACGCTCTGGCCGCAGACTGGGCCCTGACAACTTTTCCTTTCATTCACTGATGCTGATTCTGATTCCAAGCTAATTTCTTACCTCAGGCACAATGCCCTTTTTGAGAAAAGTCCTATTTTCCTGGCCATCTGAAGGAAACACATAGCTTACATACTATATGACTTTTGGAAGAAAATCTTGAATCACAAAACACTTCACTTACCATTTACCTTCTGTCCCAAATCATAGTAAATGGCTATGAAACAAAGACGGGAAGCAATACTCCCAGCTTCTGACACTTTTATTTCAACCATACAAAGAGCTAAACATTTCTCCACTCACAAAACCCTACTTTGTTCCTCTATTTATGACAATGACATACCTGAAAAGGCAAGAGAAGTAACAGTACTTACAGGGATTAATTTGCTACACAAGACCTATTTAGACAATGTGCCCCCAGAAATATGTATTAGTATCATGTGTGTGTGCTAGTCAGTTCAGTTCAGTCATGTCCGACTCTTTGCGACCCCAAGGACTGCAGCACACCAGGCTTCCCTGACCATCTGCAAATCCCAGAGCTTGATCAAACTCATATTCATCAAGTTAATGATGCCATTCAACCCATCTCATCCTCTGTTATCCTCTTGTCCTCCTGCCTTCTATCTTTCCCAGCATCAGGGTCTTTTTCAGTGAGTCAGTTCTTCACATCAGGTGGCCAAAGTATTGGAGTCTCAGCTTCCAAAGAATATTCAGGACTGGTTTCCTTTAGGATTGACTGGGGTATTAGTCAGGCATGACCAACCCTTTGCAACCCCATGGACTATAGCCTGCCAAGCTCCTCGGTCCATGAAATTCTCCTGACAAGAATACTGGGAATGGGTAGCCATTCCCTTCTTTAGGGGATCTTCCTGACCCAGGGATGGGATCAAACCTGGTCTCCCACATTGTAAGCAGATTCTTTACTCTCTGAGCCACCATGCGTGCATGCTAAGTTGCTTCAGTCGTGTCCAGCTCTTTGTAACCCTATGGACTGTAGCCTGCCAGGCTCCTCTGTCCATGGGATTCTCCAGGCAAGAACACTGGAGTGAGTTGTGGTGCCTTCCTCTAGGGGATCTTCCCCACTCAGGAATCAAACCTGAGTCTTTTAAGTCTTCTGCATTGACAGGCAGGTTCTTTACCACTAGCACCACCTGGGAAACCCCACGCAGCCCATTAGTGTCATAACTGGGCTTAATTTACTTACTGTTTGCAAGCCACTGGGGGAGCATAAAACCTACTTACATTGCTTAAGGATCTGCTGATGTCATTAACATCTAACTGTAGGGTATTTCCAAGAATTGGGAGAGCAGGTCTGGGCACGAGCTTCTCTTTCCCAGAGCTCTGTTTCCACAGTGACAGGAGAAGCAGGCAGGAGAGACAGAGCACCAGAACCACAGCCAGATCCATGGATGCCTTCTCTTCTCACTCTGAAGATTTATAAAACCTACTTACATTGCTTAAGGATCTGCTGATGTCATTAACATCTAACTGTAGGGTATTTCCAAGAATTGGGAGAGCAGGTCTGGGCACGAGCTTCTCTTTCCCAGAGCTCTGTTTCCACAGTGACAGGAGAAGCAGGCAGGAGAGACAGAGCACCAGAACCACAGCCAGATCCATGGATGCCTTCTCTTCTCACTCTGAAGATTATGAACCTGAAATCTAAAGCTTTTATAACAGTCTCTGCTAATTCAATTTGCACCTGTCTTTGGAGAAGGAAATGGCAACCCACTCCAATGTTCTTCCCTGGAGAATCCCAGGGACGGGGGAGCCTGGTGGGCTGCCATCTATGGGGTCACACAGAGTCAGACACAACTGAAGTGACTTAGCAGCAGCAGCAGCAGTAGGTGTAAAGAGATCGATCAATTAAATCCACTTTGTACTCTCTTCTGTGGGACTTTGCCACTCTGACAAAAACAAAAACTAACTGTTCTTTAGTGTTGTTTTCTCTGTGTCCAGTGACGACTCTAGAGATTCTGGATTATTTGTACTGGGTTGGGGTCCAGGTCAGTTCAGTTTAGTTGCTCAATCTGACTCTTGGCGACTCCACGAATCGCAGCACGCCAGGACTCCCTGTCCATCACCAAATCCTGGAGTTCACTCAGACTCACACCCGTCGAGTCAGTGATGCCATCTAGCCATCTCATCCTTGGTCGTCCCCTTCTCCTCCTGCCCCTAATCCCTCGCAGCATCAGAGTCTTTTCCAATGAGTCAACTCTTCACATGAGGTGGCCCAAGTACTGGAGTTTCAGCTTTAGCATCATTCCTTCCAAAGAAATCCCAGGGCTGATCTCCTTCAGAATGGACTGGTTGGATCTCCTTGCAGTCCAAGGGACTCTCAAGAGTCTTCTCCAATACCACAGTTCAAAAGTATCAATTCTTTGGCGCTCAGCCTTCTTCACAGTCCAGCTTTCACATCCATACATAGCCTTGACTAGACGGATCTTAGTCGGCAAAGTAATGTCTCTGCTTTTGAATATGCTATCTAGGTCATAACTTTTCTTCCAAGGAGTAAGCGTCTTTTCTTTTCATGGCTGCAGTCACCATCTGCAGTGACTTTGGAGCCCAAAAAATAAAGTCTGACACGGTTTCTACTGTTTCCCTGTCTATTTGCCATGAAGTGATGGGACCGGATGCCATGATCTTTGTTTTCTGAATGTTGAGTTTTAAGCCAACTTTTTCAGTCTCCTCTTTCATTTTCATCAAGAGGCTTTTTAGTTCCTCATCACTTTCTGCTATAAGGGTGGTGTCATCTGCATATCTGAGGTGATTGATATTTCTCCCGGCTATCTTGATTCCAGCTGGTATTTCTTCCAGTCCAGCGTTTCTCATGATGTACTCTGCATAGAAGTTAAACAAGCAGGGTGACAATATACAGCCCTGATGTACTCCTTTTCCTATTTGGAACCAGTCTGTGTTTCCATGTCCAGTTCTAACTGTTGCATCCTGACCTGCATACAGATTTCTGAAGAGGCAGGTCAGGTGGTCTGGTATTCCCATCTCTTTCAGAATTTTCCACAGTTGATTACAATCCACACAGTCAAAGGCTTTGGCATAGTCAATAAAGCAGAAATAGATGTTTTTCTGGAACTCTCTTGCTTTTTCCATGATCCAGCGGATGTCGGCAATTGAGTCCAGGTATTGCTAATTAAAAAATTAAGTGGTTCTAACACACAACCAGAATTGAGAATTATTGACATAAATAGTTTGATGGCAACAAGGCTCAAAACTCTGGACTGGAGTCATTGACCAGTTGGGAATTTATGATTTTGAGGAATATCAGTGTATTCTATGTCTTTTATATTTTAAAAAGAGTATCTTGTAGTGTTATACCTAACACTATCTAATATATACATGTATCTAAAATCTAATTTGTCCTTAAAGATGAAAGATTTTAAAATATTTTAATATACTACACTAACATTACAGCTGCCTATACATAAAACAGCTAATGATGACATAGTTAAGATAATTTAAAAATCAAAATGAAGTTAGCTATGGTCCTGGCCATCAGAATGGAAATGGGTAGCCATAGCGGATATGATTTCAGACATATTTCTGCATATCTGAGAATCTGAATTTTCAGAACTGTATCAAACTCAAGGATAACACTATCCATTTTCAAAACAACATATGGGCAGTGTCTGCTTAATATGCAGTATTTCTTTCCAAGCGATAAAAATATCTTGGAATTAGATAATGCACAATGTTGTGGATACACTAACACTGTCTAAACGGTGTTCTTTTAAATAGGTAAAATGTCACCTTAAAAAAAAAAGAAAATAGTACATGCCGCTGCCGCCTTGTGATTTCAAGTACCCACACACTCCATTCTGTAATCATTTTGAACCTCAACCTACCCTTGCTTAACCATTAATCCATGCAGCTCCAATCCCAGTTCTAGACAAGTAATTTATGTAACCTTGTGTTTTTTACCTCGTTAAGCTTCCCCCACCTCGTAGTTCAGTGGAACACAATTTAAGGTCTTCTTCAATTTGTGTCTCCTAGGCTACAGTCCTAATAAATTTTATAAACCTCAATTAAACACCTGTTTATTTCAACCAGGTCTCCATTCTTGGAATTTTTGGTTAACATTAACATAATTCAAACAATTTGAATGGCCAAACAGAAATAAAGTAATTAGCTAAGCAAATTTTACATGTCTTTTACCTTGATATCTTCAGCCTCCCTCCCCTGCCCACAAAAAGACAAAAGAAAGAAAGAAAAGAAAAGAAATATACTGGAAATCTGGATTATTATTTTGTATTTTTTTTCAAATGGGAAAAAGAGAGATTCTGGGAGAACAGGAAGCCAGTCCTGTGTGTCCTGTGTCATGAGGCTCATAATTAATAAAACTAAGATTTAATTTAAGATCTTAGTTTTTTAAGATCTTCTGATGTCCATCAGATGTCCATCACACCATAGTTGCCTCAAGAACAAATTTAGCAGGACAACTAAAACCCTGTGGACACAAATAATCAATAAGCAGTTTATAATAAGGAACAGAAGGGAGTTTTATTCAAGCAAAATTGAGGTCTATACCACAGAGAAAGCCTCTCAGTAGCTCTGAAAAATAGCTCTAGAGAAGCACGGTTTTCGGTACAGTTTTACAGCTTATTATAAAAAAGAATACATATCAAACATGACATGGGAACATTCCTTCAAAGTTTCAAAAGAGACAGATAAGCACATGCCCAGAGAGTTAGTATGATTTTGGCATCTGGGAAGAGAGCCTTAACTTTGACGGAATTTGAAAGGAGGCATTGTATCTCTATCTTCAAACTGGACATTCTTTACATCTGGATAATGCACTCTTCAAGAGTTAAAGCAGATATACAAGGTATGAAAACGGACCATAAGACAGGCTGTTCTAGTTATCATAAAGTTCATATCAAATCATGTATAAGCCAGAATGACTTCCCCATACCTGAATATGTGAAAGTTTCTTCCACTATCCCCAGATATATTACTCTCAAAATATACCCCACTGATTAAAAAATAACAGGTTTCATATTAAAAAGATGTCTCCTACTTGAGTCCAAGGAAAAAGGGGTCACAGATTCTCAAAACAAGAAATCAAAAATAGGTATTCTCCCCTCTCCATCACTGCAGAGGCAAAACTTACTCAAGTAACTGAGGGAAGAGCCAATCTCAAAAATTTAGTAGGGAAAGCTTGACAAACTATGACTCCAGCTTTCCAGCTGCTTCCAGACACAATTGCTTCTGTTGCCTTTTGAAGTCTGTCTTTGTCAGAAGCAACAGAATGAAGTTTGCGTGGTGTAAACCAAAATTTTAGAAAAGACCTGATTGAAATAAAAAGGTGTCCACTGAGGGTTTATTAGGACTGTAGCCCAGAAGACACAGGCTCAAGAAGCACTTGAATTATGTTCCACTGGACTACGAAATGGTGGAGACTTATGAAGGGGAAGATTGCAAGAGTACAGTTAGACACATGAGTTACTTATCAAGAATCATAATTGGATATGGCAATGGGTAAAAGTTTCTGTTACATAAACATTGGTTGGGCTCAGAAACAGTTGCACAATAAAAGGGAAGACTTTTAGAACATAAGGGTGCAGCTGGCAGGTGTTGCTATGAACAGGGCTGATCATGTCCTTGGGTCTGGTACAGGTCAAAGGGATTTCAAGTTCTCAGAGGTGCAGAGACATGTTGGAGACCAGATCCTAAATTGCCTCCTGTTTTTGTATGCCTGAACTGTGATTGTGTTCAGTCACTCAGTCATGTCTAACTCTTTTGTGACCCCATGGAAGGCAGCCTACCAGGCTCCTCTGTCCATGGGATTTCCCAGGCAAAAATATTGGAATGGGTTGCCATTTCCTCCTCCAGGGGGTCTTCCTGATCCAGGGACTGAACCTGTGTCTCCTGCATTTCCTGCATTGGCAGGTGGATTCTTGACCACTAAGTCACCTGGGAATCCTGTAATTACTCCATTATAATTTCAATTTGTCATCAACAGCAAGGAAGGGAGATTTAACACAGAACAACATATATGGATGCAGTGGAAGATGGGAGGCAAGGACTTCATGAAACAGACTATACCATGAAGACCAGAACAGGAGATGACAGTTGTCATGAAGATCTAAATATCAGTGGAAAGGTAAACATCACTAGATCACAATGATAACGCTTTACAAACGTGTTCTACAACGTACCACCATATTTGTTCAAAATTGATTAGTGAAGCTATTCCTAAGCTCTTTTGGTAAGAGAAAACAAGTTTATGTTAAGAGCTAAGACCTGGAAATTCCCTGGTAGCTCAGCCGATACAGAATTTGCCTGCAATGCAGGAGACCCAGGTTTGATCCCTGGGTCAGTAAGATCCCCTAGAGAAGGAAATGGCAACTCACTCCAGTATTCTTGCCTGGGAAATCTCATGGACAGAGAAGCCTGGTGGGCTACAGTCCATGGAGTCTCAAGAGTCAAACATGACTTAGCAACTAAACCAAGAACCAATTACAAAATGTGTTATTCCTCATGTTTACATGAATTCATATCTTATTCATATTAGAGAATTTTCACACCATAATATCTTTTATGAGTATCTCAAATACCTTTCCCAAAGGTAAAATTATTTCCAATTCATGGATGGGCCTTGGAGATTCAGTTCCTGTGCTAAGGACACGGCACCTACAGGTGATCGAGTTGAAACTGGAACCCACATCTCCAAGCAAACACGCAGTTCACCAGGGTCACCACACTTACTGCATATGTACCATAGGTTCAAAAGCAGAGACATTACTTTGCCGACTAAAGTCCGTCTAGTCAAGGCTATAGTTTTTCCAGGAGTCATGTATGGATTTGAGAGTTGGACTGTGAAGAAGGCTGATTGCCAAAGAATTGATGCTTTTGAAGTGTGGTGTTGGAGAAGACTCTTGAGTGTCCCTTGGACCGCAAGGAGATCCAACCAGTCCATTCTGAAGGAGATCAGCCCTGGGATTTCTTTGGAAGGAATGATGCTAAAGCTGAAACTCCAGTACTTTGGCCACCTCATGAGAAGAGTTGATTCATTGGAAAAGACTTCGATGCTGGGAGGGATTGGGGGCAGGAGGAGAAGGGGACAACAGAGGATGAGATGGCTGGATGGCATCACGGACACAATGGACCTGAGTCTGAGTGAACTCCGGGAGTTGTTGATGGACAGGGAGGCCTGGCATGCTGTGATTCATGGGGTCACAAACAGTCGGACACAACTGAGTAACTGAACTGAACTGAACCATGATTCAATATTCTGTGACTCATCCTAGTCAATGAATTTTCAGATATGTCAATTGAGTTAATAATTACTGAACCAGCTGATTTAAGTGGGGATTAGGAAAGTTTAGTTTTACAACCTATAAACTTGAATGAATACAAGACATGGTGTACCTTTCAACTAGAAAAGAAGAAGTAGTAACTTGCTGCCTAACTTACAGAGGTCTAAACTCTACCTAATCTCGGATGAAATAAATTCAGTCACTTTCTTTAGAGCAATTTTATTCCTTGAGAAATCAGTGTGCTTGCTCTGCTTAATGTTACTTCTGTTAAAGCCATTTCTTTTTATAGAGTAAAAGGGTCAAAGATAATTTAAAGGCTGAAAGTATCTCTGAGATCAGTTAATCTAGCCTTTATTTTAATGAGCAATTAATGACAGTGGATAAAGTGTCCTCACTACATTCTTACGAGGCCTTCGGTTTGAATCTGTTTTTCAACTCCCAGTTCAATGACATCTCACATCAAATAGCATTGTTGTTGTCCAAATGATTAGAAGAGCATAAATATTAAGTCCTCCACTGTCACAGAGTAATGCAAACTCCAGGTTGGCTGGAGTTGTGGGTTAGGGGTTTTCTTTTTAATGAATAGAATTTATTTTTTAACAGCAGTTTTAGGTTCACAGTAAAACTATGCAGAAAGTACACAGTGGTCACACACACTCACACACACACAGCTTGTCCCACCACCAGCAACCCACACCAGTGTGGTACACTTATTACTATTAATGATATAACACCAACACATGTTAAATCAAAGTTCACAGATTATATTAGGATTCACTCTTAATTTTGTACACTCTATGGACTTTGACAAATGTAGCATGAGCATGTATCCACCACTAAAGTATTATACAAAATGATTTCACCTGAAAGTTCTCTGTGCTCATCTATCTGTCCCTCCTTCCCAAGCCCCTGGAAACCATTGATCTTGTATTATCTCCATAATTTTCTATAGTGTTACAGAGTTAGAATTACACAATACGTAGCATTCAGATTGGTTTCTTTCACTTAGTAATGTGCTTAGGGTTGTTTTCATGGCTTGCCACATTTTTTGTTTTATCAATGAATAATATTCCATTCAATTGATATATCACTCTTTATACTCCAACAACTGAAGGACATCTCGACTGCTCCCAAGTTTTGACATAAATTTATGAATAAAACAACTATAAAAATTAATTTTCTGGATAAACATGTTTTTATGAAAAAAGTAACTAAAAACATTAATGTGCAAGCTTTTGTGCAGATGTAAGTTCTCAACTCATTTGAGTAAATTTCAAGGAGTATGACTGGTGGATCATAGGGTAGGTATATGTTTCACTTTTTAAGGAACTGCTGTTGCTGCTAAGTTGCTTCAGTCATGTCCAACTCTGTGCGAACTCATAGACGGAAGCCCACCAGGCTCCCCTGTCTCTGGGATTCTCCAGGCAGGAACACTAGAGTGGGCTGCAATTTCCTTCTCCAGTGCATCAAAGTGAAAAGTGAAAGTGAAGTTGCTCAGTCGTGTCAGACTCTTAGTGACCCCATGGACAGCAGCCTACAAGGCTCCTCCGCCCATGGGATTTTCCAGGCAAGAGTACTGGAGTGGAGTGCCATTGCTAACTCTTCCAAAGTGACTATACCATTTTGCATCCCACCAGTGAAGACGTTCATGATTAGAGAAGGAAATGGCAACCCACTCCAGTATTCTTGCCTGGAGAATCCCAGTGACAGAGGAGCCTGTTGGGCTGCCATCTATGGGGTCGCACAGAGTCAGACACGACTGACGCAACTTAGCGGCAGCAGTAAAGACTAACAAATCTTGCAGCTCCACATCTTTGTCAGTATTTGGTTTTGTCAGTGATTTGGACTTTACCATTTTAAAATGTGTGCTTCCCAGGCAGCACAAGTGGCAAGAATCCACCTGCCAGTTCATAAGACACAAGAGACATGGGTTTGATCCCTGAGTTGGGAAGATCCCCTGGAGAAGGAAATTGCAACCAACTCCAGTATTCTTGCCTGGAAAATTCCATGGGCAGAGAAGCCTAATGGGCTACAATCTATGGAGCTGCAAAGAACTGGACACAACTGAGCACACACACACACACACACACACACAATATGTGTGTAGTGGAATCTAACTGCAAATCTCTAATTACATATGATGTTGAGCATTTTTCACCTGCCTAGTTGCCCCTTGGATATCTTCTTTGCTAATGTTTTTGTTCAGATATTGTGCACATTTTAAAAATCAGGTTGCTATATTTCTGACTGTTGAGTTTTAATTAAGAGCTCTTTGTTTATTCTGGATAACAGTCCTTCACCAGATATGCCTTTTGCAAATACTTTATCCCAGTCTGTTGCTTGTCTCTTCCTTCCATTCACAGTATATATCAGAGTAGGTTTTAATTTTAGTGAACTCCAAATTATCAATTATTTTTCTAGAGTATGCTTCAGAGATAAATTTCAAAAGTCATCACCTAGTCAAGGTAATCTATATTTTCTCTCATGTGATCTCCTAGGAATTAAAGTTTTGCACTCTGCATTAAGTTCTATGATCCATAGAATTTTTGTAAAGGGTATAAGATCTGCATGTAGATTCTATGTGCATGTATTTCGCATGTAGGTACTCTCGTGCCAGTCAAGGACTGGATTCAAATTCCCTCAATTTTATTTGTTTAAGGGTCCTTATCTCTTCATTTAAAGATAACTTCACTGTATACAGAAATCAAAGTTGGTGCATTTTTTTCTTTTAAATATTTCACTCCACTCTCTTTCTGCTTGCACAGAATTTGAAGAAAATCCTAATGTAATCCTATTTCTGTTCCTCTAAAGGTAAGATTTTTTTCTTCCTCTGGCTTCTTTCAGATATTTTCTTTGTTTTTATAGTCTATGTTTGAATATGATGTACCTACCTGTAGACATCAGGGTATTTTTCCAACCTGATGTTCTTAGAGTTTCCTGAACGTGTGGCATGGTATCTGACATTAATTTTGGGAAATTCTCTGAAATTACTGCTCAAATATTTCTTCTGTAGATCTGTTTGCTTTTAAATAGATGTTTTAACTGAAGCATAGCATCCATAGAGAAAATATGCATGTTCTAAATGTGCATGCCAACATACTAACACAGGGTGAATATTTCTGTATAATCAAGACACAAATCATGAAAAAGAATTGCATAATTTATGTTTTCCATTGTACTGTTATTAGACATTTCAGGTTCTTCCTGTGTGGGGTTATTTTGATTGGTGCTGTTATGTGCATTCTTAAACATGCCTTGTTCACATCCCAAAGTATTGTGTTTCTATTCAGTACATACCTACAAGTGAAACTGCTGGACATTCATGTGTTTACGTCCAATAAAAACAGCCAAATAGTTGTCCAAATGGTTGAACCAATTTACAGTATTACTCTGAGAATGCCAGTTTTCATTTTCTCGCCAAAACTTAGCATAATTTCTTTTTCATTTTAACCATTTTGATGGCTATCTAAGGATATCTTATTAAAATTTAAATTTGCACTTCCATACAGCTTAATGTTGCTGAACAATTTTTCAGATGTCTAATGGCAATACATACATGAAAAACTAGTTTACTGGGATATAAGCTAATAGTTGGTTTCATACATTTTTAAAACAAATGCAAGCATCAGAGAGAAAATTTGGTAGTATGGGCAAAGAATTTATACTCTGAACCAGGTGAGTGTAAACTGCTGACCTGATACCTGGTCTTGGTATCAAAGACCTGAATTATTTTAGTACATGTTTCCTTAAACGAAGTCAAATCTTCTATATAACTATAATATTAATAAAACCTTCAACAGGAATTTCTAATTCTCATTTCCATTAGTGTTTCAGGGATAAATCCCAAAGATAGTCTTTATCTCTCAGCTGTCTGTATTTCAGAGATGTCTTGAGACTAAACAGTTCAGGATCATAGCATCATATGGCCACCACTGATGTTACATATAAAACAATGTTATGGAAAGTAGAAAAAAAGAATCTGGTGACATCTTCTAGGAATTTTGTTCTTGCTCAGAAAGAAACAATAACACTTAGAGTACATGATTAGAAATAGAGAAACATGGGTTAATATTTGACTATAAATTTGAAATACAAAGTATTATGAACATTTCATATCTTCTTTTAGTGTTCCCAATAACACCAACTAAAGGAATGAATTCCAACACTTATTATTCAGTCCTCCCAATTGCTGATTTTATCACTATTTCCCTACAGGCTGGAGCTGCTCTTGGACACAATTTCTCTCATTTCCAAATCCAATCCTCAAGCAAGCCCAGGTGATACTCAGCAAAGAGTCTTCCTGCCCTCTTTCTCTTTGTCCCCTTCTGTGTTTATCATTATGAGGACAAGCACGGCCTCTTCAGACTCTTACTTTCATTCATTTCTTACCTTCATTAAGTACAAAAGAAGGGAAGTCTAAGACTGGCTCAGCATATGCTGCTGCTTTTTATTTAGAACATCTGGAGAGCAAATGGCTCTGTGTTGGCTTATATCAACAATTCCGCTCTGTTTTACAGTGATAACATGGTACTGACTCTTAAGAAGTATTAACATATGTGGTAGTCAATATAAGTGTTACAGAATATGAAGACAGCAAATACATTTGTGCAGTCTTTCCTTTCATGGAAGTTGGATATTCACTGGATACTGAGAAAACTGTGGCAGTATGAGATGGGCGGTCAGAAAGAGTACCCCTGCTAGTAAGAAGGAGGTGAATGATGGCCCAGATGAGAGCTAATTACAGACAACAGCACAGCAGCAGCCGACGGACTGCCCTTCCTCACACAGGAGTGAAGCAGATCTGGTACGGGGGCGGCACATGGCCAAACCCACTAGAAACTGGGGCGGTGTCGAGGTCCTTTGGGTCAACCACAGATTCCAGGGTAAATTTCTGTAAAATGGTGGTCAAAAATAAAAACAGCTCCATGCGGGCCAGGCCTTCTCCCACACAATTTCGCTTTCCTGAAAATACACACAGAGGTGATTTGTTCCTTGAACATGACATTTTGAATTGTCACAAAATGTATGAATGATTGAACACATGGAGGCCTGGCAAGATGTTTAGAGACAAATAAACAGGAGACACACACTCGCTATTCACCTAATATCTTCACAGGAACTTTTCATTCAGTAAATATGGATTGAGTGTCAGCTCTGTGTCAAGCGCTTCATCGTGTATTCCCGCATTTTACTGCTCTTTTCCACTTCCGGTTTCTCTCAGAAGCCCTGAGAGGAGGGAACTTGTATATATGTGCTTCCTTTCTACTTCTGGCACAAAATTCAGCTAATGATATTTTTCCTCCATGTGCTTTCAAAAGTTCATGTCTAAATGTGTCAGTCTCCCACTTGAAAACATTAAATGTCTCTCCCATCTGTTATGAGGTCCAAATGAGTTGAGCTGGCCCTTCATATTTTGTTCCCAGTATGATGTCTGAGATCATTCTTTCCATTCTTCACACCCTCTACTCTCAGCACTAGCCATATCCACTCTTCTTCAACCTCCAATACACCATGAAACCTCTAGTTTGGTCTCATGATGTTTCATTCGGTCAAGATGCATTTCTCTCACACTTCCTTCAAGACCTACGTCCCACGTCATTTCCTCTTTATGGTCTTTGCCATATTCACAGACATTCGAATCTTGACCTCTCTGAGTTTCCTCAATATCACACTCACTGCTTCAGCTGAAGCATGAATCACCTTGAACCATAATTCTGGTTCTTCTGCTCTGCTAAAATGTGTGCTTTTGAAGGGAAGGCTCAGTCCTTAACATCTTGGTATATACAGAGCAAGACACAAAGCAGGCATCAAAGCTGCCAAATACATGGAGGTGAGTCTGTGGCCAGAGACTCAGCACACACTGCAGCTGTGCAGACCCAGTTTCAGGGTCTGTGATCAGCACTGGAAGACGGTCATGGTGCTCTGGAACCACTGCAGGGTATCCTGCCCCATTTCCAAGGACTCGCTGCCACTGCAGTTAGTTGGCAGGTTCTGGCTTTCTCAGTCTAAAAGAATGTCCTGCTCCTGTAAAACTGCCCTGCCTTCTCTTCTCACTTTGTTCCTGTGAGGCAGTTCAAATTCCCTTTCTTCTTAAGAATGTTCCTTGTTCCATTTTATGCTTCACTGTGCTGTATGAGTGACCAGAAAACAGGTCACTCAAAACAGGTCTCCTTCTGGTCTCATGAGCAGCCTGTGCTTTCCTCTCTCACAACACTATTCAATGTTTTCTTTAGTAATTTGCTTCCCTAACTAGATTGTGAGCCCACCTTTGGTGCCCATTCTGTACCTTTAACCCCAGAACTCAGCCTAGGGAGTGAGGGATATCACATGGAAAATACTCAAACTTATGGATTTATGTACCTTTCTCATGGCAGGCAAGGAAAGTCTAAAAGTTTCACTTGCTAAGAGGAGTTCACAGGTAACTCAATGCTACCTACAATTATTACTGAATTATCTGTTTTCTAGCTTTCTTACTTTGGAAGAACTGGGTCATCTCCCTGAAGTTCCAGCACTGGGGATATGTGGTGAGGGGAGGAAACACAAGGGCATTGAAAGTGGTGTTTTTGATCGTGGACAAAAAGCGTTTCTACCAGCCCCAGAGAGGACATCATTAAGTTCCAACCAACTCCAGAAAGGCACCTTGTTCCCTAAGTACTTAAGGAAATTAACGTTTATTACCTGCTGAGAAAGCCATGAAGTAGTCACTTTTCTTAAAGTTGCCACTCTCATCCAGGAAGTGGGCAGGGTCAAATACCTCTGGGTTGGGGAATTCTTTGTCATCATGTAGCACAGAACTCAGTGATGTTACTATAGTCGTGCCCTGGAATGAAAGATGAAGATAAACTGAGTTAGAAGAAATCATGGAGCAAAAGAAATATTACGAATCATTTAATCCAGTCCTTGATCTATAGATGAGGAGCCCTAGGGCCAAAGAAGGGTAGTGGCAAATCCAGAGAGACAGACCAAGCAATAAACATGGATGGGCTTAAGATAATGGCAATGATGTTACTAAAGTGGCCTCCAATAGCATCTGAAGTACTGAGTACTTGGTTACTTGGTTTCTGAATCCCCTTTACTTATCACAGTATTTAGACACTACTATTTGTTTTGTTCAATCTCATCATTTTGTTTTGGATTATGTTTTATAATGGAAGATTCTGATGTCTCTTGAAAGTCAGATGTATTTGGAACCTGTTTATAGGGCTTTCAAAAATAGAGGTCTGATATGATTAAAAATGACTTCTGGCAAATCCATACAGATAGAAACAGGTTAGTGGTTGTCAGGGGCTGGAGAGAGGGAGGAATGGGCAATGACTGCTTAATGGATGGCTGGGGTTTCTTTTGGAATGATGCAAATGTTCTGAACTAGATAGTAGCTATGGTTGCACAACATTTTGAATGTACTAAATTTCAATAAATTGCCCACTTTAAAATAGTTAAAATGGTAATTTTTACATTATAACTTATTTTCAGTTCAATTCAGTCCCTCAGTTGTGTCTGACCCTTGCTGACCCCATGAACCACAGCACGCCAGGCCTCCCTGTCCATCACCAACTCCCAGAGTTCATCCAAACCCATGCCAATTGAGTCGATGATGCTATCCAACCATCTCATCCTCTGTCTTTCCCTTCTTCTCCTGCCCTCAATCTTTCCCAGCATCAGAGTCTTGTCCAATGAGTCAGTTCTTTGCATCAGGTGGCCAAAGTATCGGAGTTTCAGCTTCAACATCAGTCCTACCAATGAACACCCAGGACTGATCTCCTTTAGGATGGACTGGTTGGATCTCCTTGCAGTCCAAGGGACTCTCAAGTGTCTTCTCCACACCACAGTTTAAAAGCATCAGATCTTTAGCACTCAGCTTTCTTTATAGTCCAACTCTCACATCCATACATGACCACTGGAAAAACCATAGCCTTGACTCGACAGGCAAAGTAACGTCTTGACTTGCTGGCAAAATAATGTCTGTTTTTTAATATGCTGTCTAAGTTGGTCATAATTTCCTTCCAAGGATTTTATCACACAAAAAAAGAAAATCTTCCCAAGGGGAAAAACATGATTTCTTAGACAAGTATACTAACAACTACTGAGCATTTATCTTTGGAATGAAATTTGTTTCTCTTAATTTTAAAATGTGGAGAAACACATTATGGATGAATTCTAGATTTAAAAAATAACAAAGATAATAAAATTAGAAAAATTCTCATTTTACAACAAAGCAGATAAAGATTATCAATTTATACTGAAACAGCTGGATGAATGTTTTAGGAAACAGTATACACTAAGTCTTAAAGTACATGCCATAGATTGTTAATTAATTACCTATGAAAACAGACACGCATCAATAGAGAGATACGGAAGATTCCTCCTTAATAAGTGATCATCTTAGCATTACCAATAATAGGATAAACTGACAATACAAGTCCTCAGCCAAAATCCAATGCAGTGGGACATACACAACATCTCCTATGTAATTTTCTTGCCAAATACACAGAATGGGTAAGTGATCTCAAGAAAACAATTACCAAGGCCAGACTGCCCAACGTTTAACATGACAATTGTCTTGGACTCTTCAAAGTTGTCAGTGTATTAAAATAAACACAGGAACGGGAACTGTTCTTGATAACAGGGGAGTAAGAGACAGATAAATTAAATACTTGTTCCTTGACTGGACACTAGATGCCCCTTCAAGAAGAACTATGCAAGATTTATTAGGATATCTGAGAAAATGTAATTATAGTATATATACTAGATAAAATTATTGTATAGATAATAATTCCTTTAGTGTGAATGTTTTTACTGTTATGTAGATAAAGTCTTTGTTCACTTGTTTAGAAGATATACATACTGAAGTATTATTTAGGTTTAAGTGTGATAGGCAGTTGAGCTGTTTCAAATCCTGAAAGATGATCCTGTGAAAGTGCTGCACTCAATATGCCAGCAAATTTGGAAAACTCAGCAGTGGCCACAGGACTGGAAAAGGTCAGTTTTCATTCTAATACCAAAGAAAGGCAATGCCAAAGAATGCTCAAACTACTGCAGAATTGCACTCATCTCACATGCTAGTAAAGTAATGCTCAAAATTCTCCAAGCCAGGCTTCAGCAATATGTGAACCGTGAACTCCCTGATGTTCACGCTGGTTTTAGAAAAGGCAGAGGAACCAGAGATCAAATTGGCAACATCCGTTGGATCATGGAAAAAGCAAGAGAGTTCCAGAAAAACATCTATTTCTGCTTTATTGACTATGCCAAAGCCTTTGACTGTGTGGATCACAAACTGTGGAAAATTCTGAGAGAGATGGGAATACCAGACGACCTGACCTGCCTCTTGAGAAATGTGTATGCAGGTCAGGAAGCAACAGTTAGAACTGGACATGGAACAGCAAACTAGTTCCAAATAGGAAAAGGAGTACATCTAGGCTGTATACTGTTACCCTGCTTATTTAAATTATATGCAGAGGACATCATGAGAAATACTGGGCTGGAGGAAGCACAGCTAGAATCAAGATTGCTGGGAGAAATATCAATAACCTCAGATATGCAGATGATACCACCCTTATGGCAGAAAGTGAAAAAGTACTGAAGAGCTTCTTGATGAAAGTGAAAGTGGAGAGTGAAAAACTTGGCTTAAAGCTCAATATTCAGAAAATTAAGATCATGGCATCCATGGCATTCTCATAACTTCATGGCAAACAGATGGGGAAACAGTGGCTGACTATTTTGGGGGCTCCAAAA
>SJYC01056911.1:0-39969 GCA_006408675.1 Madoqua kirkii
GACTCTTTGCTGCCCCATGTGCTGTAGCCCACCAGGCTTCTCTGTCCATGGGATTTTCCAGGCAAGAATACTGGAGTGGGTTGCCATGCCCTCCTCCAGGGGATCCTCCCCATCCAGGAATCAAACCTGCATCTCTTGGGTCTCCTGTGTTGGCAGGCAGATTCTTTACCACTAGCCCACCTGGGAAGTCTGCTGCACTGTACCAAGACAGCCTCAGCCACTCCCACCTGCAATCGGCGTTCTACCAAAATACTCCCATGCTCAGAAGTTCCCTAGGACTCCCCTTTGTTCAGGATAAAATTCAAAATCCTATTCTTTCCAAAGAGGTGCCTCACTCAGTTTACAACTTGTATTTTTGTTGTGAGCTGCTTACGACTGCCATCCTCAGTATCTGAACTCCGGCCAGGCTCTTCTGCTCAGCCTCCCTTGGACACAGGAGGTACTCATTGGCATCCATATCTTGTTCCTACAATGTTCCATCTCAAACGATCTCCCTATTCAAACATGTTTTTCAACCACCTCTCCTATATGTTTTGCTCCTCAGGAAGCATTCCCTTGCACAACAGCTAAAACAGGATATGTTTCTTATCATTTCAGGGCCTATAATACTACTTATATTTACAAATTCAATTTTATTTCTTTGGTTACTTTACATGTTTCTTTACTTTGTAATGTGCATTTTTTCTCATCCCCAACTAGACTATAAACATTTGTTTCTATCACCTCCCACTCCCAATTTGCCCATTTCTTTAAAACATAAGATTTAAATAGTTGATTTGATGAACCTATAGACATAGCTAGGGGAAGATCACAGATTGCGTTCGAAACTCAGCTCCACCTCTTAATACCCGAATTATGTAAGGGAAGTAGACCTGAAAAAGGCATTAGAAGGTACCTTGAAACATATTTTAATAAAGTCAATTCAGAATTTCCCTGGTGGGAAAGAATCTGCCTTGCAATGCAGGAGACATGGGTTCAATCACTGGTTGGGAACTCAGATCCCGCATGCCATGGGATGACTGAATCTTTATTGATAGTATAGAGAGATAAACAGCAAACAAACTAGAGTCCATGCATCGCATGACACAATGAAGAAGATCCTGCACGCCACAACTAAGACCCAACACAGCCAAAGAAATATATTTTTAAAAATCTGTAAAAATAAAGTCAATTCAACTCAGTAAGAATTTACTCAAAATCCACATGGTTCTCTCATGTCAAACCACTTTTAAAGGTTAAAATAACTGAAGGCCAGGCTTAGAGAACAAATATCACAAAAAGGTATTTAAAATGTTAGTGTGGGGCCTGAGATAATCACCAGAAGTAACTCAGCATCTAAATATACAATTTCTGAACTTAGTTAAGAACATCTTACCAAGTAGAAAAGGCTTATTGAACAAGCTCAAATCATAGTTGACCCTCAGTACAAATGCACATTTTCTAGATTCTCTGGATACCATGAAGTTCTCAGAGGATTCAATATTCCGACTGTATTCAAATGTAACTGGTAAGTCAGAAAGTCCTCATTCCCTGATGCCTGTTCCTCTGTGGACTCATATTTCACTATTAAGCCTTCTCCCTTCACTGAGGGATAAACACTCCCAAGTTGCCCTCCACCTCCAGAAACATACATATGTTTGACATGTGTGTTGTTGAAGACACTGTCTGCCGTAGTACTCCTTGCTCTCGGTATGATTTCTCACTTGAGAAATCTGTTTAGTGTTTACCTTCTCATGGAACTAGAATATTCCTCTTACTGTGAGAATTATTAGATTCCTTAATTCTACAATGTAAGTCTCACCCCCTGTGCACACCTTAATGTGTCTGAAGGTGAAGTATACATACATGTCTTGTGTGTGTCATGTATAAATGTGTGAATATGCATATACATTTATATATACATGAACGGAGAAGGCAATGGTACCCCACTCCAGTACTCTTGCCTGGAAAATCCCATGGACAGAGGAGCCTGGTGGGCCACAGTCCATGGGGTTCTGAAGAGTCGGACACGACTGAGCAACTTCACTTTCACTTTTCACTTTCATGTACTGGAGAAGGAAATGGCAACCCACTCCAGTGTTCTTGCCTGAAGAATCCCAGGGATGGGGGAGCCTGGTGGGCTGCCGTCTCTGGCAGCACAGAATTGGACATGACTGAAGTGACTTAGCAGCAGTATGTGGGCATGTGTATGTGTTCATGTGTTTGTGTATATATGTGCTGTATGTATATACATATGTGTACGTGTGGTGATTTTCTCTCCAAAAGATGTTATTAAATTGACACTATATTTTATAAGTAACCATTTATTTTAATTAAGATAGAATCATAGCCATGTTTTCCCATTACCTGGTAGGAAATCCAAGGTCAAATTTTTGGCCCAGTTATCTCCCCCAACACGTATTCGTATGGCCCATTCTCCTTGCCAGTCCTAAGCTCTCATTCTAAGTTTTTCCTAGTTCTGATCTTTAAAAATTTGTCTTTTTTTTTAGCATGTTATCAAATACTTTTTTACATTATCATTAAAGCCTTTGAGTAATGGGCAGGCTGTAGGGTATGACAGCAATTATTAACGTCTCTGTACTTACACCAGTTCAAATAATTTTACTCACTTCCAAAGTCCTTAAAAATAAGAAAATAAGCCTGCTACACAGAGTATGAGGTCCAAATATTACACAAACAAGTCAACGTTAAAGCAGAATCTACTGCCCTTAACATTTTGAGTTTAAACTGGAATCAAGTTTGCCACCTGAACTTTGCCCCCCTCTGCTGCACAAAGTAATTTTGTCATCTCAACCACTTCTGTACAATGACAACATGAACCACGCTGGGATCTGAGTAGAACTCTGTCATCATTTCCATGAAAATGTTTTCTTTCTACATCCTAATCCTGGAGGAGATCCATGAGTCCAACTGGAGGTCAATCCAGTAGCTGGAGCATTTACAGGAAATCTCACCGAGCGGCCCGCCCGTGCTCTTTTTATCAACACCATTTAAAGAGCCCAGAGAGGTGTCTGCTGAGGAAAATAAGTTGTTCCAAGAGACCATTAGGGGATTTATACTTGAGACTCCCTTATCTCATAAGGGAAAAAAAAAAAGTCTCCTGTAAGAAGCGGAAAAAAAGAAAATCTACCACTGACACCATGTGTGTCCTATTAAAGTTGTTTTTATTTTAGAGTGTTGTAAAAATTGTTTTATATATTTTACATTAAGAGCAGAGCAGCTTACTGCTGGGTCGAATTCATAAAAGAAAGCCTCCTCCAAAACGTTCCTATCCTTGCCTTGTTACACATAGACCTTCAGTGGCAAACGTAGTTGAGAAACCCTTTTTACGAGCGCCCATAAAAGAGACTAGTACTCGTTGCTCCAGACTCTAATTACATGGGGCTCATAGAGATTCCAGACGGGAAGCTGCAGAGAATGGCACAAGTGTCCTATTAAAGTTGTTTTTATTTTAGAGTGTTGTAAAAATTGTTTTATATATTTTACATTAAGAGCAGAGCAGCTTACTGCTGGGTCGAATTCATAAAAGAAAGCCTCCTCCAAAACGTTCCTATCCTTGCCTTGTTACACATAGACCTTCAGTGGCAAACGTAGTTGAGAAACCCTTTTTACGAGCGCCCATAAAAGAGACTAGTACTCGTTGCTCCAGACTCTAATTACATGGGGCTCATAGAGATTCCAGACGGGAAGCTGCAGAGAATGGCACAGAGGTGTGGCTTCACTCACTCGCTCGCTGACCCCTGACCCCTCGGGCAAGCAAGCCTGGCCCCAGGACAGGCTCAGAATGCAGCTGGGAGAAGAGGCTGTCTTAAACCCCCTCACTCACTCCATGTGAGGGGCACTGCTCATGCCCCTGAATTTCTGTCTGAGTCTAAGGCTGCACTGCATCTTGCCCTCTCTGGACTTTGCATGAGCTCCCATGCACAGCACACCAGCCCCCACTTTTCTGCTCACCCACTCCTCAGACCCTTACCTTCTGAAATGTGAGAACTGAAAAATCTGAAGGAAAAAAAAAATCATTGCCCCCCACACCCAGAAAATAGCCCAGACAAGGAGGAACAAAAACTACCACCACCACCCACCACCAGGTGGATAACCAGGTGCCATTGGTTATCCTCCACCCTTTTCCAGAAATAAGTTTAAAAAATGTAAAGACAGTGTGTGGGGGTGGGAACGGCAGCGAGAGGAGATACACCCCAAGACACAGCCTGAAGGCTCATTGTTAATACAAATGAAGCAGGACTTACAGATACTTTACCGAGAGAAATGTTTGGGAAGCAGGTGGATCTTTGTTCAATGTCAATTTTATATGATAAGCATACGTTTACATTTAAGAAGTGGCTGCTTATGAGTGACCGCCCCAACTATAATCAAAATAAACATTACCATTTGCTGCCGTATGTCCAGAGTACCTGGGAAATAGTACAATTTTCTTAAGGCGACTAACACAAATCACTAATTTTAAAAGAAACAATTTAGCATAGCAAACAAAGGGGCAAAAAGAATTCCCCTTTTCTAAATGCTCTCTTCTTCATATAAAAATGTCAATATCTACATTCTTGACAACTCTGAAAGTTTCAAAAGAAAAGAGGTTTTTCTCTTATCCTCTCTCCTCCAAACTACTTTTGAGGTTGGCATGTATAAAACAGACCACATAAATTGCAACTCAAATGTAAACAAAATGTACAGAAATAAAGAACATATGTCTAAAGCATATTTTCTTGACCCCATCTACTGAAAATGTGCTTATTTCCTGCTCTTGGTTTAATCCATCACAATCTGCAATCATCTTTAGTTATAGTATCTAATACCTAATCCACATGTTGCTGTCAGTTTATACACAGAAAACAAAAACTAAAGAGGTCTTATTAATATTGCCTTTAAAAAGTAGATGTTTACAAGAGATTCTGGTTCTAGCTTGCTAAATAGTATTTTCTTTTAGATCCTATCAAGTTAAAAGCCAGAGCTTCCCCAGTGGCTCAGCAGTAAAGAATCTGCCTGTAATTCAGGAGATGTGAGTTTGATCTCTGGTGGGGGAAGATGCCCTGGAGAAGGAAATGGCAACTCACTCCAGTGTTCTTGCCTGGGAAATCCAATGGCAGAGGAGCCTGGTGGGCTACCGTCCATGGGGTTGCAAAAGAATCAGACACCACTCAGTGACTAAAGAACAACAAAGTTAAAAGCCACTTAAAATCACAAAGTAGATGCAGTCCAATAATGTCACATAAGAGGAGGAGTGAGTTATTTTCAAGTTGAAATCCTAAGAAGTAGCAGTTTTTATATTTAAATTTTAGCACAGTCCTGAGAAAATATGACCTAGGGCTTAAAGCTTGGAAAAGGCAATGGCACCCCACTCCAGTACTCTTGCCTGGAAAATCCCATGGACGGAGGAGCCTGGAAGACTGCAGTCCATGGGGTCGCTGAGGGTCAGACACAACTGAGCGACTTCACTTTCACTTTTCACTTTCATGCATTGGAGAAGGAAATGGCAACCCACTCCAGTGTTCTTGCCTGGAGAATCCCAGGGACGGGGGAGCCTGGTGGGCTGCCGTCTCTAGGGTCGTACAGAGTCGGACACGACTGAAGTGACTTAGCAGCAGCAGGGCTTAAAGAATTGCTCCAAGGAGAATCCCAGGGACGGGGGAGCCTGGTGGGCTGCCGTCTCTAGGGTCGTACAGAGTCGGACACGACTGAAGTGACTTAGCAGCAGCAGGGCTTAAAGAATTGCTCCAGCTTGTTACTAACAGCTGCAGTGTGGTACGCTGAGGCTGCCATGAGCAAAAGAGACAGAAGGCCATCTGTGCATCTGTCCAAGCATTACCTAAATTACTTTAACCATCTGACTGCTTAGATGTGTCAGAAAGAGAGAAGCCATTCCAGGCACTGAGCTACTAGAAGTGGGATTGGGTTCAGATCCAGGGCTCCTGGGCAGGCCAGGGAGCAAAGGGTTAGAGCAGGGTGCTCGGCGTGGTTCTGTGGGGACAGCCTCAATGGGAGGGCGACCTTGAAAGACTAAGGATGGAAAGAGCAATCTTGCACGCACTTTCCCCCCCAACAAACTGAGGGCCAATGATACTAAAATTATGGAAGAAGATGGCCTTCTCCTGTAAGGTAGGAATGGCAAAGCCAGTTGACTCAACACTTTGCATTTATAAATGATCTTTGAGGTATGTTTCACTAGCTATCTCAAGCAGGAAGATGTTGGGAAGTGATAGTGATGGCAGAGTGTCATGTTTAAACAAAAATAAAATGATGCATTGAGGTGGAGGGAGAAATAGTTTAAAGTCAGCTACTTTGATGTTAGACAACTATGGGTTTATCTTTGCATTTTATAATAAGGAACAAGGAAAAGGTGCAAGTAAACATGAGCTTCCCACTCTTGGCTTTACCATTAATAACTTGCTACATCTCTGTGGCCCAGGAAAAGAATCCTAGATCTAAGTCCCTTGCTCTTCTCTAATAGGTGATGGGAGAATCAATGAGGTTCAAAAAACATAGCCACTGAGTCAAGAGCTTAAAAAAAAACAAAGAAGAAAATTTCCCTTAGGTCTTCAAAAGATCTCCTTCATTCAAATTTGTGATCAAATGTTACTCCCTCAATTTCCATGAACACCTGACATAATACACCCCCAATCCAATCTTTCAGTTGCTCCTTATCCTGCTTTGCTTTTCTTCACAAGACTCCCACCTCCACATGAAATAAGGCACTCATCCACTTCTCTAATGCCATTATACCCACTAGGAAAAACACTGTTAGAACTGTGTACTGATGATTTGTGCACAGCACTGCTCAATAAACACCTGATGAATAAATTAAAATTAGTTGTCATGGGACTTTACAGATAGGACAGACTATTTCAGGTTGAGGCGGCATCGGTCAATCCTGTGAAATACTGTCCCCTCCAAATGACATTTCCCCCCACCATGCATGAACGTCTCCCAACTCTGCAGCTGAGTAGCCATGATTTTGTTCTTCCATTTGTCACTTAAATATGATAATAGCATATTCATATTTTTCTATTAATATATTGCCTAATAATACAACATAGTTCAGACTTTAAATTTATTCCATTTAAAGATGCAGGTTATATATGAATAGGATAACTTGGTCCCAACATGATGAATTCTATTAGTGAGCTCAGGGTGGGAGGGAGAGAAATGAAGACAAATGAAGACAGTACATCTGCTAGGGGTCAAGTCTTCATTTTTAGTAGTCTGTTTTTATCCCTTGCTTCCTACACCCATTGTTCAGTTTTTTCCCTCTAACTCATTGTCACCCTTTCCCTTCTTCCCATTGTCTTTTTATGATCCCCCCTCCTCCTGCTCTCTTTCTCTGTATCTCCCACTAACTAAACTATAAGTCATTTGAAGATTTTACAAGAATCTTGCTTGGTCTTTGAGAGTCTTTGAAAAGGAAGGAGGAGAGAGGAAGAGTGTGAACTACCCGATGGAAAAGGCTGTGCGAATGCACAGTTGTAGCTACCGGAAAAGTGTTCAGTTCTTGGTCATAAAACAGTGTTGCTGGGCTTACGATTCTCTTCCTCACCCTTCACATGACAACCACAAAATATATTTATGTTATTTTTGGCAATTAGTCTTAGAATCATTGGATTTTAGAACTGGACTGGATCTTCAAGATTGCCTACCCCAATACCCTCAATTTAAAATAGGAAATAGAGGCCAGGAGAGGTTAAGTGACTTGCCAAGGATCATAGAATTAATGAGCTGACAGGGTGCAGAGACCCAGATCGTCTGATCACCAGACCAGAATCCTGAAGAATCAGTGTCAGAGAAGCCCAAGGAACTCGGCAGATTACATCATCAGAAACGGGAGAGAAGATAACTGGTCAAGAAAAGTTTGGAAATGGACGCTTACTTCATGTCATATATCAGTCCATGACTTAAGATATTTTCAAATATCCTTTCATTGTTTTAAAGCAAATAAGCGTTGATAGTTAAGGAGAAATAGGCTAAAGTATTACATTGTTGTTTTTAAATCTTACAGCCATTTATTGTTTCATTTGTAATAGTTTTTAGTGTAATATCTCATATATTTACTTAGGACTACTCCATTTTGCTGACCTCTAACTTCTGCCTTCCAGTAATGAAAAGCAGCTGATTTTAATGCGCCTGTGCTCTGGTGTGAAGGAGGTTAAGGCTGCGTTTGTGTGCAATCAGGTTAAGACTGGCTCCAACAGGAGAAAATCCATACATATGTTGGAAAGATCTGAAAAATGCCTGTATTCCCAACCTGATTACGACTTACATTTTTGCATGGTTTGTCAAAGCAGATCACTGAAATCAAGTCAAGATGTAAAATGGGATAAAGTGGTTTTCTTCTCCATTCTTCCATTAATCACCGTGACCCTACAGAAGAAAGGAACCTTTTCCTCTCTCACCTGAGGCAAGGTGGGATACTCCACTGAAAGTTATGCCAATTTTCACCAATTGGTGCTCAAGTTCCAAAATTAATTTTCTAGTTTTCATTTCCTACATTTGTAAATAGAAGTTATTTTATTGCAGAGTCATTTTCCGTTTCTATCAATTTTATGTTAGTTCCTTTTTTATAAAACAGAAAACAAATTCCAGTATAACTTTTAAACCTAATAACTTTAAAGGTTACTTAAAATTTTAATTTATTAAGCTGAAAATGTTGATACAGGGATTAGAGCAACAGCTTATCTCTGCAAATGTCTATCCTAATAAATAATATTTGGCAAAACCTAAATGTAAATTAAATAAGAGTTCATTACTGGTTCACTTGTCAAAGAAAATATTAACAGAAGATACATAAACTTTTGTTTTGACAGGATTTTAATTGCTGACAGTGTCAGGTTATATCTCTTAAGACAGTACACTACTTTTGGAAGCATAAAAAAAATGCAGTAAGCATTATAGGTTAAAAATCTAGCTGTTATCTACATGATTCTCAGCAAGACCAGGGCTAAGTCAAAATAGTTTGAGGGGAGGGGGGCATGCTGGTTCTTGTTACACATAAGCATGTTTGTTATAGGAGCATTTTCAGGTTAATTTTTGCTATTAACGTAAACCACAATTGGGGGACCATGTTGCTAGAAGAGGAGTGGGGGGTAGTTATATAAACAATATACAACAAAGAAAGCCTTTATTCCCGATACCTGAATACATCGGGTTTGTTTTTAGGCACAAGGTTGCAGGTTAAATGCTCTCAGCTATCCAAGAAGTGGCTTATTAGTTTTGTAAAAAATATTTTCTTATATTTTGACTGAAAAATACCCAGTTTAACCGAACAAAACCATCCTTGTTAGTGCAAAGCAGACCCAAAAAAACTTTGTTTCAAAGACTCAGCAAGGAAAAGCAAAACTAATTCAAGAGGAAAAGCTGCCTTCCTAATAGTAGCTTCTGAATCTGGATCTAATAGTTCTCAAAGGCCGACTGGAGTCTTCAAGTCTTAAAAGTTTTGTCTTCCTCCATGGATCACAGACATTCTCTATGAGGCAGCAGAATATGGATATAAATCCATTCTAGGCAGATATATATTCTTCTCTGGGCTACAGCCACAAAACTGAAAACTACGCCCCAACAGCAAGAATGAAGGCGAACGAAAGTTTTGATTGTCTCATAGGGCAATTTTCTACATGCAACTTTCTTTTGCTCTTCCATTTTGTGCACTAGAAAAATCCTAACTTCATTTTTGGCAATGCAGCATCCGCTAGTGATAAAATAAACAGTGACAAGAGATTATGCTTTCAGAAGCACAGCATCAGCGCTAAGAACTGCATTTCAACACACTGACTCGGCTCCAGCCAGCACCTGAGCTATGCACACTTCTCCCAATTTGTAAGTGGGCCTAATCCTGTTATTACAGAATAATTACTGCAAATCAGCACAATTACTACAAAGACACAAATAAACATACACATACTAGTAGCTGTTTTCCACAAATTATTATCAAAACAGAGAACCGGCTAATTGTGGCAACATTAAGACAATGTTTATTCCTCCCAGTGTTTGGGCAAGTTTATTTTAAGTTGTCATCTTCGACTAGTAGTGATGCAGATGATTTTACGGATCCCATAAACTTTTCTAATCTAAACTCTTCTCAACTGAAAGCTGGCTGCTTCTCTTAGAGCAACATCTGCAAAGGCCTGATTTCATAAGAGCTGGCTTTTATGGTACATTAGTGACAAAAAGAAAAAGAAAAACACTGACACACACATACACACACTTTTAGAAATCTCATTTTAAAAGTTGATTTGTAAAGTGTCTTCCAAATTACTTTCAAGGTATCATGAAATTAAACAGTCATTTTATATTCTTCACAATTTAAGCATTTGTCTCTAAGGAAGTTCAATGTGGAATTTTACCCTCTTGTCAATGTTATTATCAGGTTTCCTTCTTGGCTAAATACTCTTTATTGGGAGCAAGGGTGGTTAGGGAGGAGGAAAATCCAGAAAGCACATAGTCCACAATAGGGATTATCTGAACTCACCTCCTGGACAATGCCTCATGGCCATCTTACACCTCCTGGATTCAGCAATGGTTGGACATGGTATCGTGTCTTTTGCTGGCTTTTTAACAATTTGTCGTGTTCTGGTTTCCAGACCCCACTTAAATCCACATGTGCGGTTATTTCTGCTACAAGTTCCCCATTCACTCCAGTGGCCAACCTCACATCCTTCTAATAGAGAAAAAACAAACACAGATAACAATTTGGTATACATTTCTCCATTGTTACAAAAAGTATATAGCAGTATTTCTCTACTCCTTCACTTTCAGATACCAAAAATTAAGCTGTACAGCCCACAAGACCTATATACATCTTTTGGGAAATTTTGGCATTATGGAGTTATAGATAGTAGTAAAAAACTGCCACGTAAGTAACTTAAGAACTATTACTTTCTTTTTGTCCTGGTTCATTTTTTGATGGTATGCTAACTGGTCCATTCTAAAGACACTGAGTATATTATCTTTAAAAGATTCAATAGCTAAAACCTACAGTAAAAATACTATTTTCATACCATGAAGAGGAGACAAAATTTTACAGGTAAATTCTCCATGCCCCCACTGAATTTCACAAGCGTGTTAGTTAGAAGTAAATATTAATACTTCATGAAAAGGATACAGGGTGTTTTTGCATTTTCTGATGATCTCATTTCCTTTAATAGGTGTCTGGAAACCACAGTAAGTGTCTATTCCCTAAATTGATGGTATAGTTTAAAAAGTAAACAAATATCAGATATTTGAAAATGTATGTTTTCCCACGTATGTAAAAACTTTTAGCATTTCCTTTTTTAACGTCATACAATGAAAAAGTGGGCTACTCTGCAACTCCCCTGGGATAAAAGAACAGAAATAGACAGTTAAGCCTCATCAACTTCACCATTAAAAGCCCCTAGTGTAATAGCAGAAGAGGACTCAGGCCCAGAATCTACACACAGTGAGCATTTCTTCCTCCAGATCTCATAAGCTGTCATGGGGACTCAGGTTTTTCAAAGCCGTTTAAGATTTTTATCCAGGGGAATGCATAGGACTGCTGTTAATTTGTTAGGATGACTGTTACTATGTTAATGCTTAAAAGCTTCATAAGAATTTCCTCTGGACTCCTGTAATTGGTTTGGGTCTCGCCTCTCAAAAACAAATCCAACATTTTGAATGTACTCTTTTGGTGACTTTTCTATATTTCTCAATAGAGTGTTGCTTATATGCATGTATTAATTCACACGTATATAGGAACATAAGCACACATTTCTTCAAAAATCTCTCATTTAAATGTGTTCTCTGCAAGCTTTCAAATATAGTTACAGACTACTTTGGTATTTATGCAGGAAAAAAGTTCTCAACGGAAGTCTCCATTTTAAAAAGATGGAAAGTCTCATCATAATACATTGCTCTGTTGTATACCATATCAGATATAAAACATGGCAAATAAAATTCAGACGTGTTGGGGGTGGGGTTGGTAAAGATGCCATTACACTTGATTAGATTCAGCCATTTATCAAAATGTAGGTACTGACAGAGCTTTACATTTTAATCAGTGGCATTAAAAAATGCCAAAAGGTTTTTCAAACACAACCTCCCCCTCAAATTGGTAAAAATATGTATTCCTAATTATTAGTTACAAACAGCATATATGTGCAGATTAAATTATGCATTCTATATACCTAAATTTAGTAAAATTGTTTTAATGCATTTTGCAACATGCAGTCAATCATCAACAAAGTATATGTGGCACAAAAAAAATCTCTTCCTAATTGCTTTTTTTTTATACAAATCTGTGGCTAAGCAAGAAGATACAAAATTAATACACATAATGAAAATGGTAGACTAATTAACCACATGACACTGCTTAAACAGCTTCTTCTAAACAAAATGTTCTCTAACAGTTACTAATAAGATAGTTAAGAAATGGATATATTACGTAGATCATAAAAACATTATTTTCAGCATTTCAGTAGTTTAACCTAATGTTCTACCAGCAAATTCATAGCAAAATATAATTTATGATACTACCCAATGGCAGAATGACTAAAGAACTCAATAACATAGAACTTCAATAATTTTCAGTTCTAATTAATAACATGAGAACCAATTTGTTTTTAGGATGAATACATCCAGCGTGCATTTTTTCCCCCAAGAAACAGGTGTTAAAATAAAAGTGGAAATTTGAAAGTTACATGAAACACTACTCACCCACACATTCCATGGTTTCATCTAATGGTGCAAAACCATCTGGACATTCCTCAAAGCAACGGCCTCTATGCAAATAAAAGCCTGCTTTGCACTTGGTACAAAAGTCTTTGCTAAAGCAAGAATCACAGTTTTCTATTCTGCATCCTAAAAACAATTTTAAAGAGAAAGAAAATTTCAGTCAAACAATTTACTGGTTTTGCAAGTAAAACTTTCATAAACTCACCAGTTAGCTCAATTGGAATTCTAGTGGTCAGAGAAATATGTGTTTAGCTCATTAGTTTCCTGATGCCATCTCCTTCTACATCACTCCCACCTCTTCCAACAGCTCACCACATCAATAAGCTGAGACAAAATTGCAGCCCGGGGCCCTAGGCAGCATGAGACCCTTCAGAAATTTTTGCAACTCTAAATGGGATTAAAATGAAGGTTAAAAAGAAAAACATCCCCACTACAAATGACACTGCTGCTGGGATTGCAGTCTGTTCTGCTCTTCCAAAGACGTACTATGAAAAATGCAATGGAAACAATCTAATCAGTCTCTTCTGTTTCAAGACAGTAAATTAAAATTCTGTAATGCATTTGCTTTCATCAGCAAGTGTCAACCAGGAGGGGGACTTTAGGTCATTTTTTGGAAGACCCACAATGTGCCATACATTTCCACTTTACGACAATCCATCAGGGTGAGTGGTAGTACTCCTATTTTGCAAATAAGAAACCAGAGACTAAGTCAAGAAGTTGGTAGTGGCTGAGTTGGTGCTGAGAGCCCCTACACAGACTGCGTTCTAAATCTATTCTCTATAAACATTAACTGCATTTCGTTGGAAACAGTTGATAAAAGAGAAGTGCTTTCACGTCTGCCAGGTATGGTTTTGACCTTGATTCCCAGCTCTGACCCTCCCAGTTCTTGACTTTGAATAGCTATTTATAATGCCTCTCTGAGTCTCTCTTTCCTCTGTATAAAACAGGGGTGTCACTAACTTTGTAAGGCTGTTGTGAGGATTTGAAATAACACATGTAAATTGACTAGCTTATAATAGGTGGTCTGCACCAGTGGATTAGAAACATGTATTTTTCCATCAAACCATTCACATTACAACAAGGTATAAAGAGAAGCAATAATTTAGACTTGTACTCAAGATCAGATTCCCTGGTATGCCAGTAACATCTGGGCCAGAGGTAATTGGCATGTATAGGTGAAAATAAATAGACTCTAAACTACTCTTCAAGGAGAAGGAAGGAAAGGATGGAGAATTGGTTAATTGAAAGGTGAGGTTTTCAACAGATTACAGTACATTATTACTTGTAACAGATTTAATTGCTGGCAATTAACAGCACATAAAGCTCTATGAAAACTCCCTGGCAACACTTTTACTCATTTAACAAGCCTCTGAGTAACTGTATTTGGTGATTTAATGATTCAGAAAAGCTTTCAAATCTAGTTTCTGCAACCAAAGATATAATTGAATAAAAAATGTAACCAAAACATGAAATCATTGAATTCCAAAATTTTAAAAATTAAGAAGGCAAAGCCAGAATGTGGACTATAAACACTAAAAAAAAGTTTCTGTTAAAACAATTACAATATAAATAATGACAGTTTCTAGACTTATAAAAAGACAGTGGCAACTCGTCACCTTTTAATTTTGAGTCTAAACAGGACTTCATGTATTAAATGACCACGCTGAAGCAGCTAATTCAACTTCTAAAATGTTACCCAAATTTATAATTGGAAAACCAGCTATGTGTGGGTGAAAGTCCATAGTCAAATTATACTGTTGTTCTTTTAGGGGAGGATGGTGGGCACAGAAGAACAGTTTATCACCCTATAAAATGTTCATCTGTAGTCTTAAATGCTGTAACCTATATTTTAATAGAACAGTGATCTATTGCTGGTCAGTAACTTCTTAACCATGGTCAAAATACATAACCATCCTGTCCACAAATTGTTGGCTTTCTTGCTACATTTTTTTTAAAAGCAAGCCGCCTTTCTTGTTAGCAGGATTATTTTCCAAGAAGTAATGATAAACATTCCAAAGTATAAAAGAGAACTAAAGGGTGAAGAGAACAATGCATTATATTTTTAAAAAGAGAAGACTGTACACTTCATAAATCAGCTTGTTATCTATAAGATCTGATTTTAACATGGTCTGCACCAACAAGCCTTTTGGCCAAAAAGTTATAACAGTATGCATTTGGAAATAATTTTACAAGATCCTTTCCTGATCATTACTGTTACCTGTAGATCCCTTTCCTCATTTCATTCCATGCTCCTAATACCAGTTCATAGAATGATAGGTATTCCAGAAATTCCACATTCTCTCTAAAGTCCCTTTTCCAGGTGTAAATCTAGCTAAAAGAAAGTTTAATTATTTGTTCTCAAATTTAAGTACAATAAAATATTGATGCATTCAAATTGTAAAACACTTCAACCATGAAAAAGCACAAGGTGAATTATAAGCAATGACTGAGAATAAGCTCTAAGCCACATCATTAAATGAAAAAGGCAAGTGCAGGGTATAGAGAATACGATGCAATAAAACCACAACATGAGTGTATGTGTGTCTGTATGGAGTAGTCTAGAGAAGTTAATTTGGGAATGGGAATGTGGAATTTTGAAACGTTAAAAGTTATATTTCTGAGCTATGAATCTTTTAATTGTAAAATATTTATGTACTAAAAGTAAAACAAAAGTGATTTTTCAATACATACTTCTGACCTACTTAAATATACAGAAAATACCACTATATTAACATTCCAAATGAAATTCTTTTGATTTTTTACCAGGCAAGACTGAATAAAAAAAATTACCCTATGCCAATTATTTTTTTCAGATTTCGGAGCATGAAATTATACCCCTTATAAAGTGAAAGTGAAGTCACTCAGTCATGTCTGACTCTTTGCGTCCCCATGGACTGTAGCCCACCAGCCTCCTCTATCCATGGAATTTTCCAGGCAAGAGTACTGGAATGGGTTGCCATTTCTTTTCCAGAGGATCTTTCCCACCCAGGGATCAAACCTGTGCCTCCCGCATTGCAAACAGATGCTTTTACCATCTGTGCCATGAGGGAAGCTATATATGACAGGGACCTACAGGTAACAGTAACGATCAGGAAAGGATCTCGTATATGATAATGGTAAACCTGCCTTAGCCTTCCAAATAATCATTTGACCTTGCCAGTATCCTTTGTTTTCACATGTTCAGTGGTGCTTTCCAAATCATTAGGAAAAAAGCTAAACATTGTTTATTCATTGAAGCATTTAAATAATAGACTTGATTGGTGGTAAAGAATTCACCCTTATGGCAGAAAGTGATGAGGAATTAAAAAGCCTCTTCATGAAAGTGAAAGAGGAGAGTGAAAAAGTTGGCAAAGCTCAACATTCAAAAAGATAAGATCATGGCATCTGGTCTTATCATTCCATGGCAAATAGATGGGGAAACAGTGGAAACAGTGTCAGACTTTATTTTGGGGGGGCTCCAAAGTCACTGCAGATGGTGATTGCAGCCATGAAATTAAAAGACACTTACTCCCTGGAAGAAAGTTATGATCAACCTAGATAGCATATTAAAAAGCATATTACTTCACCAACAAAGGTCCATCTAGTCAAGGCTATGGTTTTTCCTGTGGTCATGTATGGATGTGAGAGTTGGACTGTGAAGAAAGCTGAGCACCAAAGACCTGATGCTTTTGAATTGTGGTGTTGGAGGAGACTCTTGAGAGTCCCTTGGACAGAGGAGATCCAACCAGTCCATCCTAAAGGAGATCAGTCTTGGTGATCATTGGAAGGCCTGATGCTGAAGCTGAAACTCCATTACTTTTGCCACTTCATGAGAAGAGTTGACTCATTGGAAAAGACTCTGATACTAGGAGGATTGGGGGCAGGAGGAGAAGGGGACAACAGAGGATGAGATGGCTGGATGGCATCACCGACTTGATGGACGTGAGTTTGAGTGAACTCTGGGAGTTGGTAATGGACAGGGAGGCCTGACGTGCTGCAGTTCATGGGGTCGCAGAGTCGGACACAACTGAGCGACTGAACTAAACTAAAAGAATCCACCTGCAATGAGGGAGATACAGGCTCAGTTCGTAGGCCCAGAAGATCCCCTGGAGAAGGGAATGCCAACCGACTCCAGTATGCTTGCCTGGAGAATCCCATGGACAGAGGAGCCTGGCAGTCTACTAAGTTGCAAAGAGTCGGACATGACTGAGGGACTAAGCATGAATCCAATAACAGTCTTTGCTATAACTACAGGCTTCCCTGGCGGCTAAGATGTTGAAGAATCTTCCTGCAATGTAGGAGATTGGGTTCGATTCCCCGGTAGGGGAAATCCTGTGAAGAAGGAAATGGTTACCTACTCCAGTATCCTTGCCTGGAGAATTCCGTGGACAGAGGAGCTTGGCAGGCTGCAGTCCATGAGGAAACAAAGAGCTGGGCATAACCGAATAACTAACACTTTCACTTTTCACTTTTGATTGGTGCCAAGTTGTAATGGTTCCAAATCGGGAAAGGAGTACGTCAAGGCTGTATATTGTCACCCTGCTTATTTAACTTATATGCAGAGTACATCATGAGAAATGCTGGGCTGGAAGAAGCACAAGCTGGAATCAAGATTGCCAAGAGAAATATCAATAACTTCAGATAAGCAGATGACACCACCCTTATGGCAGAAAGCAAAAAACTAAAGAGCCTCTTGATGAAAGTGAGAGGAGAGTGAAAAAGTTGGCTTAAAACTCAACATTCAGAAAACTAAGATCAAGGCATCTGGTCCCATTACTTCATGGCAAATAGATAGGAAACAGTGGAAACAGTGACAGACTATTTGGGGGGGCTCCAAAATCACTGCAAATGGTGACTGCAGCCATAAAATTAAAAGATGCTTACTCTTTGGAAGAAAAGTTATGACCAACCTAGGCAGCATATTAAAAAGCAGAGATATTACTTTACCAACAAAGGTCTGTCTAGTCAAAGCTATAGTTTTTCCAGTAGTCATGTATGGATGTGAGTGTTCTACTATAAAGAAAGCTGAATGCCAAAGAATTGATGCTTTTGAACTGTGGTGTTGGAGAAGACTCTTGAGAGTCCCTTGGACTGCAAGGAGATCCAAGTCCATCCTAAAGGAGATCAGTCCTGAGTGCTCATTGGAAGGACTGATGCTGAAGCTAAAACTCCAATACTTTGGCCACCTGATGTGAAGAACTGACTCATTTGAAAAGACTTGTTGCTGGGAAAGATTGAAGGCAGGAGGAGAAGGGGACAAGAGAGGATGAGATGGTTGGATGGCATAACCCACTCAATGGATATGAGTTTGAGTTAGCTCCAGGAGCTGGTGATGGTATGGAAGCCTGGCGTGCTGCAGTTCATGGAATTGCAAAGAGTCAGACATGACTGAGCTGAACTGAGCTGAAGTTGTAATGTGATCCAAAGCTCCTCTGACCTTCATACCTTCCTGGTCTCAGTCACCCTTTGCCATAACATAAAACCAAAACAGGCCACCTACACATTGAGCAACCTGAACTGACACAAGTAATTTAATCACAAATACCTTGGAATCAAAACTTTTTTTAAAGCTAACAAGTGCACAAAATCACCTACCCTGCCAGTATGCTTCCTGACACACTTCAGCCCCTGAAAGCCTTTGCTCCCTGGCTTCAGGCCAACCACAACTCGTTGCCCAGTTCAGCCACTTCTCTTGAAACTGAAGAGAGTTCTAGAAAACCACCATTTGTGCAGCCTCATAGATCTGTCCTTTCCCCTCCAGCCAGAAGCCTCTCCCCAAAATGCTTAAGCTTTAAACAACTCATATTCACATCAACTCTATTAACTCGTTTTTATACAAAGGTATATTTGTATATAAAAGTAAAACATCCTCATTACAAATAAAAAATAAAAACAATACAGAAGCTTTAACAGAAAATACAGGAATATCCTTTCTTACCTGAATGACACACCATGTCTACTCCCCAGAAATAGCCACTGTATTAAACCATCAGGAAAATCTTTATGTCCATTTTATAAACAAGTGAGTTTCAAAATACCAGTGGGATCATTCAATACACTGGTAAGCTTTATAAAACTTTATACTGACTAGGAAAATAGGTTTATCAAACTTGACTAAACATGGGTCTTGTCTATAAAAATCTGGGCTTTAAGTCCCTGTTCAGAAATACAAGACCCTGCCTTATCCAATGTACATGTTTCTAAATTACAGTGCCTCCTCAAAAATGTAATCCACCGAATGAGGACTGCCAGTGTCAGTTTAAGTAAAATACCGTTCAAGTAAAACTGTGTCCAAATGCTAACTAATAGGGCTGTCATTTGGCAAGGGAGGCTTGCTCCAGCCAAGAAACAGAAAAATAGCCCCGGTATCCCTTCTGTCCTCCCACAGGATCCATACTGGCTCCATTATAACAGTTCTCAAATTATACTCTAGTTCAGTTCAATAGTTCATTCCAAACATTCTCAAAAAATGGCAGTATGTACCAGGTATTGTGCCATTTTATGAGAACATAAAATTATAATACTCGTTCCCTGTACTGAAGGTGCAAAAGTGAAAGAGAAGGGGCCATGTGGCACTTTCAGGGCATTGCAACATAGCCTAAGAGATATTAGAAGCATGTGCTGGGTACATTAGAGGCAGAGAAGAAAGATCCATTTCTCTTCTGCTATTATAAACTTTTTTTTTTTCAATCTCTGAATTCCTTGTTTCTAACACAGTGCCGGACACATGGTTGAGTTTTAGTGCTTGGCAAGAGAATGCCATTTAAAAACTCAATTCCTTTATATTTAAAAACTCATTTGAATGTTTAATATGAGATGGCCTGCACATGCACTGTAAATATCTTTAATATAAAAAAGAAAAACCATGGTTGCTAGTAAAAGACTACAAATCATATTGGAGGAACGAATAGTCCAACATCTGAAAACAATTATAATGAGAACGTAAATATGGAAGTGTGGCAGGTCATAGGAGCTATGGAAGTTGGAACCTGTGCTGAGCAGGTGGGAGATAGATGGGAGAGAAGAATCCAAAGAGGGCAACCCCATCTATAAAACATACTGGAGATGGTTCCCATGGTGTGTGATGGTCCCTGAAGGGAGGCGAGAATGAACTGCAGGTTAGATGGAGGGGGTTACTTGAGTTTAGATAGATGTGGGTGGGGAATTTCACCTCTTAGTTTATTTAGTTTCAAAAAAGGAGGTAAAATTGTTAACTATCTCTACTTTGAGTGGTTTCAAGTGTTTGAGTAACAAATGAAGAAAAATGAAGTTCAAGATTAGGCCTTCATCTCACTAGATGTAAGAGGTCCCCATAGACTGAGCACGACTGTTTTACTCCCTCAGTTCAACAGATAAGAGCCCCTTGGGGCCGACATCAGGATGGTAGCTAGTGTATGTGTGTTTAATTGCTTCAGTTGTGTCCAACTCTTTGCAACCTAGAAGCAGAGATAAAAAAGCAAAGTTCCTGCACTTCAAGATCTTCTGTCTACTAATAGAAAAGGTACCCAGACAGGCAACAAGGAAATAATGTAACTGTGCTAAAGTTTCTACAGGGTGAGCTGGGGAGAGCTTATTTTCAGCTAACCAGGTGGTGCTAGAATTGAAGAACTCGTCCGCTAGTGCAGGAGACATAAGAGATGCAGGTTCAGTCCTCAGGCCAGGAAGATCCCCTGGGGGAGGGGATGCCAACCTACTCTAGTATTCTTGCCAGGAAAATCCCATGGACAGGGGAACCTGGCAGGCTAGAAGCAACTTAGCATGCATGCATACAAGCTTCTTGGGGGTAAGGAAAACCACTGAGAGGTTCATACCCTAAGAGCTAACAGCCACGGAAAAAAGAGTTACAAAGAATCAACAGAACCAACAAACAGGGTGGACGAGAAAGTGATCCCCCTCATCGCTCTCCTCTTCCTTTGGTGCCTCATGACTCCAGGCCTTGACACAGGGAGAGGGTTTTATTATCTCCCCAGCAAAATCTAGAGGACAAAAACCCTCTCTTATTTGAATACCACTGTGTGGCTAATAATATAAACAGAAAAATGAAAACCTTAAATGAAAAAAAAATCAACATTTGCTCAACTCAGCTGTGGAAATTAATTCGTATTTCTATAGGTTACAATCAATTATTGGAGAAAGGAAGGAATCGGTGCGGTAGAGAGGACCTCAGACACAGACTGGGGAATCTGTTATTTCTCGGTCACCAGGGCCGTGGGCCTTAGGCTCCTCAGTACGTTGTGAATATCTGACTGCGTATGGTTCTCTAATCATCCTTTAGTGATGGTTCTCTAATCATCCTTTAGTGTTGGCACCTCCATTCAGAACCTGGCAGACACACCCACGCAGAAACAGGGCACGGGGTGGGGGGGGAGGGGGGGGTAAGGGCATTCAGTCTTCAGGTTGCAGTTGCAAGGATCAAAGAACATCAAGTCAACCCCTGGAAAACTAGAGGCTTCTCGGCTCAGTGTACACTCAGGTTTGAACAGAAATTAAAGAAACAGGTTGTTCCAAAGACATTTGAAATTAGACTTTAAGCAGTTGTTTCACATGGAAAGTGCTAGAGTGTGCAACTTCATATGAGGTTTCTTAAAATTGTTTAAATATTTTTAGGCTTCTCTAACAACTTCAAATACTGCTGTTTAACATTCCTTCTCAAAACATGCAATGGTTTATAAATATCCCTAAATAAAGTTTTTCAGCTTTATGTTACCCAAGTCATTCCTCTGCAATGTGTACTATTGCAGTAATCCCATTAGAGTAGGGGCTGATGAAAACTTATGACTTAAAATCTAAAATTACATTTTTTCTGGTAAGGTCTAGTTACACATAGCTCATCAGAAACTTCATTATAGTTCAACCTAAAGGAAAAAAAGGACAGATTCAGAGGCTTCAGGACTCAGTGTTTCATACTTAGAACTGCACTATTTGAATGATGATGCAGAAACGCAGCATTAATTTCACTAAATGAAGAGAAGATCCAGGATAGAAGTCTGCATAAAGCCCAACAGAGTGGATTTAAGTCGAGTGTCTTTATTATTCAGGAGAGGTAAAACGGTGAAATTCAACTATGTCAAGTGCAGAAGAGAACACTTTGAACAAGAACTAAAGGCAGAGAATAAGAACTATGCTGAGAATATAGTGTTCTTACAAATAGTATAGTGGTTAGCAGAGCTGAGGTTGCAGTTTTGGCTCCCTTACTGTTGTGTGACTGTCAACAAGTCAGTAAAGCTCTCTTTGACTCAGTATCCTCACCTTTAAAAAGGAGGTAACATCAGGCCCTATCTCAGAGTTGAGAAGAGTCAGAGGTTTAACAGAGGCAAAGGTCTCAGCATAATATCTAAAAGAATGTGAACTCTTATAAGTGTAAAAACTTGCCAACAAGGATAGTTTAAGATGTCATGTGGAAGGAAGCTCAAATAAGGTATCACAGGATAATGTGTGTATGGGTATATGTGTATATATTTTAATTATATATCCTATACAGTCATATAAATTTTAACTATATACCTATGAGTGTGTATATATATATATATGTACTACTCAAATGAAACACATTATCCAAAGACCACTGTCTATGCTGCTGCTGCTGCTGCCAAGTCGCTTCAGTTGTGTCCGACTCTGTGCGACCCCATAGACGGCAGCCCACCAGGCTCCCCCATCCCTGGGATTCTCCAGACAAGAACACTGGAGTAGGTTACCATTTCCTTCTCTAGTGCATTAAAGTGAAAAGTGAAAGTGAAGCCACTGAGTCGTGTCCAACTCTCAGCGACCCCATGGACTGCAGCCTTCCAGCCTCCTCCATCCATGGGATTTTCCAGGCAAGAGTACTGGAGTGGGGTGCCATTGCCTTCTCCCCACTGTCTATAATAAACATAGTATATCCTTACTCTTGTTTAGGTCATACAGCTAAACACACTGAATATCATCATTTGTTGAGTATCGACATGGAAAGTAATTTACTTCAAACATTCAGAGCCAGGATTTAGGAAGATTGAGATCTAACTGTAATTTTGAATCTGGGATGGGGTGGGGGTGGGGGGTAGTAGTTACATCCTCTTTGTGCCCTAGTCCTTTCACTGTCAAATACGAGGAGAAAATATCTGACTCACCTATATCAGAGTATCCAGTTAAAGATCAGAACATAAGAAAAGGTTAAAATACACATGAAATCTGTATTACATTCTAGAGCCAAATAAACCTAACCTTCAGCAGATTGCTTCAAATATTCAGCATCCCTTTCTAAGCACTATAAAGATGTTCAGTTTATTAAGTGCATTAAAGATGGCATGGCCTTTGGAGCAGTGACAAGGACGGGAAAAATCTTGCCCTGATAGCAGTTTTAATCCTCAAATTGCAATTTGGTAGAATGAATGGATTCAGTCCAAAAATGGATACACTGTTTTTTCAGATAACTACAGAATTCTGTTTTGTATGCCAAAGTGTGTTGTTAGTTGCTCAGTTGCATCTGACTCTTTGCAGCCTCATGAACTGTAGTCTGCCAGGCTCATCTGTCTGCGGAATTCTCCAGGTAAGAATACTGGAGTGGGTTGCCATTTCCTCCTCCAGGGGATCTTCCCAACTCATGTCTCCTGCATTGCAGGCAGATTCTTTACCAGCTGAGCCACAAGTGAGGCCCAATATCAGAATTGAAGATTTATTTCAATTTCAGAGTATATATATGTTGTCAAAAATTGTTTTCTCCTGATTTAAAGTGTTACAACACTTTTTTTGAAAAACCTTCAAATTTGTAAAATATGTTGCTGGTACCTTCACTGCAACATATGACTATTTAAAAATTGTATCTTGCCCACCCACACAAAGAAATCTGAAGAAACATGGAGCCTTGTGTAAACTCATGTGGTCAAATAATAAGGAACTATACAAGTGTTGGCTTCATTTCTCATATGTTCAAGTGATGGATACTTGAAATAACTCTCAAACAATGGAAATACAAAGCTAGGTGTTTAAAGGGCTTTATTTTTTCCCATTTAAAGAATATGAAAGAAAGGGATGACTACCTCAAAATACAATAGAAAAGGAATGTGAAAACAATGAAAGAAGTTTCAAAAATTATAAACCAAATTAATATCTCTTTTCAGATTTTAAATTCCTGCCAGTAGCCAACCTCTCACAGGTTACGCCTGTGCTTTTCTTTTTTGGTAGCTTGTTACCCTTTTATATCAAGGTGGAACCAAAGCAGTTTAATAAATTTCAGACCTGAGACTTAGTTGAACTTTTCCAAATGTTGGAAAATATAGATCTCTCCACCCAACTAAATGGAAAATCATATGGAACCTAATATATGCCTTGTACTCCACTCAACCTCCATCCAAGGAAAATAGGAAGAATCTCTCAACTCCTTCACACTCCAAAAAGGCAGAAGCCTTTCCCTTTTCCTGTGGAAGGCCAGACGGCAGGCATTCCAGGTCTTGGGGGCCCTACGGTCTCTGTCTAAACATGATTAGATGATTACACATGACTGTCTTCCAATAAAACTTTATTCATGAACCCCAAACCTTACAGTATCACTTCTATGCGTCATAAAATACCATTTTTCTGACTTTCTCCAAACAATAAAAAAAATCTGAAAATTATTCTCACCCTAAGGGTCCTACCAAAAAGGTGCCAGGCCGGATTTTGCTGCTGGTCATATGACGCTGACTATGAAAGCTAGAAAATGATGGAAATTCATGGGCACATTAGAAAGGGGGAAAAAATAAAAGAGTTTCATTCCGAAAACACCAAATGAAAGCACTTAAGCTTAGAGAGATATAGAGATGTCTTATACACACTGGCTGTGTAACACAAATACAGTATCAAACAAAAATAAGGATGCTGCAATTTAGTGATTTCAGCCTGGGACAATATTACTTCAGTGTTCAACACACTATATTGATGAATTTAAAAGGATGACTACTTATCAGTTTGAAACAAGTCAAAATTCCACCCTATTGTAATAAGCTTTTACTGTCTCAATTATGTGCGGCATTCATTTGTCAGTGAAGGGTTGACTGAAGAGGAAAAAAAAATACTTTCACAAAATAAGATTTTGGCTAAAACTGCATCGTGCTTGTATCTAGTGATATGATCTGACCTATTTACCCAGCTCTGTTTGTGAAGGTAGCTTTGTCATGTCTGCTAACTCGTTTGAGGATAGTCGTAGATATGGTCTTTGCCCTGCCATGCGGTGGCAGCCAACCCTTAGGCTTGTCAGTGGACTAACCTTGCTCTGTAAGTAGCAATAATACTACCACCACCATAGGATTGTTGAGAACAAATGAAAGAATATACTGGAAAGCACTTTAAAAATGAAAGCGCAAAAGAGGTGCCGTACACAAAGGGAAATAGTGCAAGGCAGCATCTGTCTGTAACAGAGAATGATATTGTCGGACTTGGGTGTATCCTGAAATAATAGGCTCATTCAAGAGAGCTGCAAAACCCACAAGAAAATTAAATGTAAGCTTGAAAAAGAGCTCTTCTGTTAAATATCAGGACATACTCTTTCCAAACCTTGCTACCGTACTTTAAAAATATTAAATATTTTATAAGTAGTATTGAAAATCACATAGCTGTATTTGCTGCGGAGAGGAAGTTCTTAGAATATCTATTTGATGTAATCTGTCTTCCAGATCAAATAGCAAGAAAGAGTACCCTTTGAGTTTTCTCTAGAGGTTATCTGATACAAGTAAAGCAGAGTCTTTCTTGCTACAAGTAGTCTCAGCATGGCTACCTTAGGTCAGCATAGTAAACAACTGCAGCGTGAAGGTGAATAACTATAACTGGAGTTGTTAAGTCTCTCCAATCTGGCCTACATCTTAAATCCTTGATGGTTTAAACATACTGGTGTTTCAGAGCACAATGATCAAACTAAGATTGTTTGACTGCAGCTACCTGAGGGCTTCTGTGATCTTTCAAAAACACGTTAGTCATGTCATTTTCTTGCTTTAAAAATTTTCAATGGCTCCCCTTCACTCCTGGAATCAGTTCAGACCTTCAGTTTTCAAACACAAGATCCTTCTTGCTAGACATACCCGTCTGTTAATACCGCTCTCATCACCGCCCTGTGTACCTTTCACCCTAGCCATGAAGTTTCCTCAAAACCCCTCAAGTCCCCCAGCACCAAGATACTCATGATGGTAATTCTTCTCATAATTGTTAATAACTATATTCACTATAATCACCCTATTAAATGGAGAGCCCCGAAGAGGATGGAGCATGTCTTATTCTATTCAGAATTCACAGGCACGGGTGCTTGACACAACAGATGGCGACAGATGTATCTGCTGAAAGACTAACAAATTTAACAGTGAATCTCTTTCAGGTTAGAATCAACACTGAAGCAGGATCCACCTCATGAATTTTAATGCAATAACATGATTTTGTTACAAACAAAAATACTTAAAGAGCTCCATTTCCAAATTAGGCATCAATGTATTACAAATTACACTGAAGTGCCTATGTTTCATTTTTTGTCTTTATAAACGACCCAATCAAAAAATGGGCCAAAGAACTAAATAGATATTTCTCCAAAGAAGACATATGGATGGCTAACAAACACATGACAAGATGCTCAACATCACTCATTATCAGAGAAATGCAAATCAAGACCACAATGAGGTACCATTTCACACCAGTCAGAATGGCTGCAATCCAAAAGTCTACAAGCAATAAATGCTGGAGAGGATGTGGAGAAAAGGGAACCCTCTCACACTGTAGGTGGGAATGCAAACTAGTACAGCCACTATGGAAAACAGTGTGGAGATTCCTTAAAGAATTGCAAATAGAACTGCTTTATGACCCAGCAATCCCACTGCTGGGCATACACACCGAGGAAACCAGAATTGAAAGAGCCACAAGTACCCCAGTGTTCATTGCAGCACTGTTTATGATAGCCAGGACATAGAAGCAGCCTAGATGTCCCTTGGCAGATGAATGGATAGGAAAGCTGTAGTACATATACACGATGGAATACTACTCAGCCTTTAAAAAGAATACATGTGAATCAGTTCTAATGAGGTGGATTAAATTGGAGCCTATTACACAGAGTGAAGTAAGTCAAAAAGAAAAACACTACTACAGTATATTAATGCATATATATGCAGTTTAGAAAGGTGGCAACAATGATCCTATATGTAAGACAGCAAAAAGACACAGAAGTAAAGAACAGACTGTTGGACTCTCTGGGAGAAGGCATGAGTGGGGTCACTTGAAAGAATAGCATTGAAGCATGTATGTTATCATATGTGAAATAGATCACCAATCCAGGTTGGATGCATGAGGCAGGGTGCGCAGGGCTGGTGCACTGGGATGACCCAGAGATGGGATGGGGAGCGAGGTGGGAGAGGGGTTTAGGATGGGGAGCACATATACACCTATGGCTAATTCATGTCAATGTATGGCAAAAACCACTGCAATATTGTAAAGTAATTAGTGTCCAATTAAATAAAATTTTTTAAAAGTTCATAGTGATAAATGCCTACATCAAGAAATAAGAAAGATCTCAAACAAAAAAACCTAACTTGATACATCAAAGAACTAGAAAAACAGTAAAAACCAAAGTTCAAATATAGGAGAAAGGAAATAACCAAGAGTGGAAAACAGAGAGAGACTAATAAGACAATATGAATAAGACCTGTATTTTTTAATGATATACAAAATTGGCAAACCTTTAGATTTACCAAAAAATAAAGAGATACACCTCAAATAAACAAAATCAGAAATAAAAGAGGAAACATAAAAATTGATACCACAGAAACACAGAGGATGATGACAGATGATAATGAACAACAATACATGAACAAATTGGACAACCTGGAAAAAAATAGATAAATTCTTAAAAACATGCAACCTATTAAGACTGAATCATGAACAAACTGTAAATTGAACACAGCAATAACCAGTAAGGAGACTGAGTTGGTAGTCACAAACTCTCAACAAACAATCAAAAAAAATCCAAAGATAGTCTTGGGTTTTCCTGGTGACTCAAACAGTAAAGAATAGGCCTGCAGTGGGGGAGACCTGGGTTTGATTTCTGGGTTAGGGAGATCCCCTGGAGGAGGGCATGACAACACACTCCAGTATTCATGCCTGGAGAATCCTCATGGACAGAGAAGCCCAGTTGGATACAGTCCATGGGGTCACAAAGAGTCAGACATGACTGAGCAACTAAGCACAGCACACAGATAGTCTTGATAATGAATTCTACCAAATACAACATTTAAAGAGAAACGAATACCAGCTCTTCCCAAATTCTTCCAAAGTTACAAGAGGAAGGAAAACTTCCACATTTATTTTGCAAGGTCAACATTACTCTGCTATCACAACCAGAGAAGAACATTACCAAAAAATGAAAATTAAAGGTCAATAGGCTTGATAACATAGATGCAAAAATCCTTAACAAAATATTAGCAAACTAAATTGAAGAACACAGTAAAAGGGCCAGACTATGAACAAGCTGGATTCATTTCAATGAAGCAAGGATGGTTCAATATGTGTAAATCAATCAATGTGATACAACTCATTAAGAAAATGAGGGATAAAAATCATATGACCATCTCAAGAGAGTCAGAAAAAGCTTCTATGAATGTCAACATTAATTCATGATTAAAAAAAAAAAAACTCTGAACAAAGTGGGTATGGAGGGAACATATCTCAACCTAACATCAGCTGTATACAGCAACCCCACAGCCAATATATTCAACAGTGAAAAGGGGAAAGCTTTTCCTCTAATATCAGGAATAAGACACTCTCACCACTTTTATTGAACAGAAACAATCAGGATTTGGGGACATTTTTCTTAAAATGGAAAAAGAGTGAATATGTTTAAATGCTAATGGAAAGGAGCCAGCAAGGAGAGAGAGAATACAGATAGAGAAAAAAGAGGAAATGGTTCCTGAAGAAGTGATAGGAAAGGGGTCCTTGAGACAGACAGAAAGATTTACTTTAGATAAAAAAGAGAGCCCTTCTTCTACAACAAAATGAAAGAGAAAACAAAGGGTGTGGATGTAACTAAATGTGTAAACCTTGTGGACGGGAGTTGAGGGAGTTTCCTACAACAGCTTTTAGTTTCTTTGTGGAAGATTAACTCACTTGGGGAGAAGTCCTCAGTGGAGAACTGGAAGGGAAGAATTCAGGGCTGAAAGCCCTTGTCGTGCTTACTGGAGTAAGTTGAGTTGGGTCAAGAATATTGGATGAGACGGAGGATTCATTTAAGGTTGGTGATAACAATACCAACCTGCTGGTCTGCATGGTCTTTTTCAGGAGTCATTAGCTCAAGCACAGGCAGAAAGGCAGAAGACTGTTGCATTGGATTTTGGATAAGTAAGTGAAACAGATAGTTAGGGAGGCGACTAACTATCTGATAGATAGTCAGATGGGGACAGCATGGTGTGAGACATATGAGAATAGAGAATACTGGTTAGGTGCTCCTAATAGTAAAACATACACTGAAAAAGAAGGAAATAGACAGAAGAGTGGGCTGATGAACAGGCAGAGTGTGGCGTTATCAGTGTACTGAGAACTCTATGGAAGCCTAAGCACTATTATATTTATTAAATTGTATTAACAAACAAAAAGGAACCGTGGTCAGAGGGTAAAATGTATGACATGACTGTGTAGTACCTGTAAACAGTTGAGTGCATGCTTAGTTACCCAGCTGTGTCTGACTCTTTGCGATCCCAGGGACTGTAGCCCACCAGGCTCCTCTGTCCATAGGGATTTTCCAGGCTAGAAGCCTAAGCACTATTATATTTATTAAATTGTATTAACAAACAAAAAGGAACCGTGGTCAGAGGGTAAAATGTATGACATGACTGTGTAGTACCTGTAAACAGTTGAGTGCATGCTTAGTTACCCAGCTGTGTCTGACTCTTTGCGATCCCAGGGACTGTAGCCCACCAGGCTCCTCTGTCCATAGGGATTTTCCAGGCTAGATTACTGGAGTGGGTTGCCATGCCTCCTCCAGGAGATTTTTCAAATCCAAGGATAGAACCCAGGTTTTCTGCACTGCAGGAAGATTCCTTATCAGCTGAACCACCTTAAGACTCAGGTTATCAACTATCACAGCAGTAGAATTATACAGTGCCTACTGTCTACTAGCTTCCCCGTAGTTCAGATGGTAAAGAATCTGTCTACAAGGCGGGAGGCCTGGGTTCCGTCCCTGGGTTGGGAAGATCCCCTGGAGAAGGGAAAGGCTACCCACTCCAGTATAATGGCCTGGAGAATTCCATGGACTGTGTAGTCCATGGGGTCACAAAGAGTGTTTCACTTTCAAGAGTCTTGAGTATAGATGAAATACCTCTTACCTTGGGAATGAGGTATTCTCTGAACTTAACATCCTGAGTTGCTACATGGGGCAGATTGCTGGGGACAAGGTCAATGTATCTCTGGATCTCATGCACCACAGCATCCGTGTAGGGCATGCGGCTCCTGTCCTGCATGCAGGGGCTTCGGTTTCTGCCAACCACACGGTCAATTTCTTCCTGAACTTTAGCTGGCAAGATCGGAATCAGAATTTAGGTCAAGTGATAAAGACATTTTTTAATCATGGTTACATTGGAAAATTTGTTGTCCCAAAAAGATATAGTTGAAACGAATTTTTAATTTGTATATAACTTTTTTAAAGTGAATCTTTTTGACAAAGGAGTCAATCCTTTTTTGCTGAGTCAATCCTTTCATTACAAATGCATTTGAGTAGAATTATCTTTTGACAACAATATATTTATCTGGACTTAGAAGGCTTTATCCTGAGAAGGCAATGGCAACCCACTCCAGTACTCGTGCCTGGCAAATCCCATGGACGGAGGAGCCTGGTAGGCTGCCGTCTCTGGGGTCGCACAGAGTTGGACATGACTGAAGCGACAGCAGCAGCAGCAGCAGCAGAAGAAGGCTTTATCAAGCAATACCCTTTTAGACAGAGAGGAAGGCTAATGCTTTCCAGAGCCTAGGATAACTTTCTTTACTACATTTGACATGATGCAGATCAACGATACTCTGCCACAGAAAACAACAGTGACCCCAGCCCTTGAAAGCTCTGCTGCTGATTAAATATTTCATTATGAGTTTTACTTTAATTTGAATTTAATTCATCCAATTATAGGAAGATCTACTCATGATGAATTTTTCTTCTTGTACAATGTCTAGGCAGGTGAAGAATGTTTCATCCTGTCCACCATCTCTGATCCTACCTGTGACCTCTGGGTGCTTCAGCAGAAGCAGAAGCCCATATCTCAGAGTGAGGCTCGTTGTCTCTATTCCAGCACTAAATAAGTCCCATACAGTGGTGATCAAGTTGTCCATGGTAAATTCAGAATGTTTATTGTGTTTTTCCTAGAAATGATGTATTGGGATTACTTGATAAATAAAAGAACCTTATAAATAACATAAAATAATTCCATATGACATCATAATTTTTTTAATTACTCATTTGACAAATTAAGACAAACATTAGAGAATTTTATAGATGAAGGTAAGGTTAGATGAGTTGTTATAATGACTTTAGTTAAAACATAGAGTTAAACTTCCAAGTCCATTCTGATACTTCACTTTTGATACTCACTAAAGCAAATCAGTTCTTCAGTAATTTCTAACTTGTCTCTTATCAAGTCATCACTGCTACTCACTGTCAATTCAAGCATCTATTGTTTATTTCATCATATCTGAAGTTCTCACTCAAGTATTCAGAATCACCTACACTCAAACTGCAACACTCTTCCCAAAATCATCAGTCATTATACCAATGACAGTTTCTCAGTTATTATCAAGATAATCTCTAAAAATTCCACACACTTCATCACTGCACTTATCCTTCTCTGAACCAATTTTGTCATCTCTGGTAATCTAAGCCAGAGTTTTCTCAAAACCTACCTCAGCTGTTTCCTTCTATCTTCCCAATAGTAAGCCTTTCTGGATTCCCATTAATTCCTGCTTTCTCTCATTTGTTACATCATCAATTCATGAAATTTATATGATGAAAAAGAATATGCTGTCTATCAATAATCTTGGATGTGCCTATTTGTCTGTGTGTGAGTGCTTCAACCTGTCCCCAAATAAAGACCCAGCTTTAACGTGGTAAATATGAAAACTTCCAAATAATTTTCAGGGACATTTCATAAATATCTCAAGACATCCATTGTGGGTTGCACAAGCTATATTCATTCTTGTTGTGCAAGTAGTGAACACATTTTTAAGAAGGAGCATTTGTTCTAATAAACCAATTTCACTGAGAAGAACAAAGCTATTCCATGTGTCACATCACTCCACTCACAAAGAGGAAGTAGCAAATCTGGGTTCCAGTTTACCTTTTCCATTTTAATCAGAAAGTAATCAATAAAATCTTGAGGGTTATTGAGGTCCAGGGATTCTTGGTGTTTCTTTATTTTCTCCAAAATAAACTCTCTTTGCTCAGTCATGTTTTTAAATACTGTATTATGACTTCCTGGGAAATAACGTAGTACAGAGGGGAAAGCATTGAAGAGCTGAAAGATGAAAGAATCATTCATTAATTTATTCAGCAAACTTTTACGGGCTCATATTATGGATCAAACACATTCCTATAAAATGAATAAGATGAGTAAGACATGCATCTTACACTAGAATATATTTGAGATTGAGAGGGAACTGATAAATTGGCTGGAGTAACAGCATGCACAGGTTACCAACTAATTTCAAAACCATTCATGTTGATGTATGGCAAAACCAATACAATATTGTAAAGTAATTAACCTCCAATTAAAATAAATAAATTTATATTTAAGAAAACATTCAAATTCATTTCTAACCATAGCTTTCTGAAGAAATTCAGGATCATACTACCATCTTTCCAAATAAGGCTACTGAGATTCAGAAAGGCTAGTCAATCAGCTTAAGACACAAAACTAGTGATAGAGGTAGAACCCAGTTTTCCTTCCAGTTTACCCTACATGCATGTCTGCAGAGAGTCACCTAAAAAGTGTGCAGGGATCGCACCCTTTTTGTTATAGTTTTTATGAAAGTATAGCTGATGTGCAATATTTATTCATTTCAGGTGTACAAAATTGTGACTTGACATTTATATACATTACAAATTTTTCACCATGGTTAGTTTAGGAACCCTCTATCATCATACAGCTATTGAAATGTTATTGACTATTCCTTGTGCTGTATATTATATCCCTGTGACTTTATTTTATAACCAGAAGTTCAGACTTCTTAATCTTCATCTGTTTCATTCATGCCCACATTCTATCTCCTCAAGTGATCACTAGTTTATTCTCTGGGTCTATGAGTCTCTGTTTTGTTTTCTTTGTTTTCAGTTTTAAATTCCAAATATGAAGTAAATCACATGGTATTTGTCTTTCTCTGCCTGACATTTTCCCTTTAGCATAATATCTTCTAGGCCCATCCATACTGTCATAAACAGCACTATTCAATCTGTTGTATGGCTGAATAAACTTCCATGGTATATATACAAGTCATATTTTCTTATCCATTCATTCTTTGATAGATACTAAGGCTGCTTCTATATCTTGACTATTGTAAACAAAGGTACAGTGTACATAGGGATACACATACATTTTCAAATTATTGATTTTATTTCCTTTGGATAAATACCCAGGACTGGAATTGCTGAATTATACGTTAGTTCTAGTTTTAATTTTTTGACGTGCTTGCATATTGTTTTCCATAGTGCCTGCATCAATTTGCACTCCCACCAACAGTTCGTGAGGTTTCCTTTTTCTCCACATTCTCCCCAACACTTATTATTTCTTATTGACAAGAGCTATTCTGACTGGTATAAGGTGATATCTCATTGTGGTTTTGATTTCCCTGCTTACTTGTGATGCTGAACATATTTTCATATGCTTATTGGACATCTATATATCCCCTTTGGAAAAATGTTTATTCAAGTCCTCTAGACACTTTTATTTATTTTGAGTTTGCTTTTCTGTTTTGATTTTGAATTGCATGTGTTCTGTGTGAATTTTTTATATTAATCCCTTGTCAGAAATATTGTTTGGAAATCTCTTTTCCCATTTAATAGGTAACTGTTCTGTTCTACTGGCATCCTTGTCTCTTTGTTGATCTTAAAAAATGTTTTCAGATTTTCACTGTTGAGTATGATGTTAGCTATGGGCTTGTCATTATGGCCTTTATTACATTTTGAGGTGTATTCCTTCAATACTCACTCATGAAGAGCTTTTGTATAAATGGATGTTGAATTTTTAAAAGTATTTTTAAACATAATTTGCAATCATACTTTTTTTTTTCTTTCATTTTGTTAATTTAATGTATCAGATTGAAAGATTTGCAGACATGGAACCACTCTTGCCTCACTGGGATAAATTTAACTTAATCGTGGTTTGGGCTTTCCTGATAGCTCAGCTGGTAAAGAATACACCTACAGTGCAGGAGACCCTTGTTCAATTCCTGGGTCAGGAAGATCCACTGGAGAAGAGATAGGCTACCCACTCCAGTATACTTGGGCTTCCCTTGTGACTCAGCTGGTAAAGAACCTGCCTGCAATGCAGGAGACCTGGGTTTGATCCCTGGGTTGGGAAGATGCCCTGGAGAAGGGAATAGCCACTCTGGTATTCTAGCCTAGAAAATTCCATAGACTGTATAGTCCATGGAGGTTGCAAAGAGTCAGATGCAACTCAGCGACTTTCACTACATAATCATTTGGTTTGGGGCCCTTTTAATGTATTGGTGAATTCTGTTTGCAAATATTTTATTGAGAATTTCTGAGGAAGTGTTCCTTTCTCTTCAATTTTTTGCAAAAGTGTGAGAAAGATATGTATTAACTCATCTCTAAATTTTTAATAGAATTGACCTGTGAGGCTATCTGGTCCTATATTTTCAATGATGGGTGTGTTTAGATGATTATTTCAATTTGATTACTAATGATCAATCTGATTAGATTTTCTGCTTCTTCCTGATTTAGTCTTGGTATGTTATGTGTTTCTGTGAATGCACACGTTTTTCCTAGGTATCCAGTTCACTGGTATGTAATTGTTCATAGTGGTGATCATGATCCTTTGAAGTGTTGTGGTATCAGTTGTAATAATATTCTCTTTCATTTCTGATTTTATCTGTTTGGGCATCTCTCTTTTTATCTTCATGAGTCTGACTAAGGTTTATCAATTATTTTGTTTATCTTTTGAAGAACCAGCTTTTAGTTTCATTGATCTTTTCTATTGTCTACAGTTAATGTTTCACTTATTTAGTCGCTGACCTTTATTATTTCCTTCCTTCTACTAATTTTGGGCATTGTTTGGTCTTCTTTATCTAGTTACTTTATGTGTAAGGTCAGATTGTTTTTCTGAGTTTTTTTTTAGTTTTCTGGGGTGATAGGGCTGTTTGCTACAAAACTCCCTCTTAGAACTGTTTTTGTTTGTCACAAAGACTTGTAAATGTTCTATTTCTCTTGTCAATTATCTCAAAATACTTTCATTTCCTCTTTGATTTATTTATTGACCTATTATCCAATCCTTTGTATTTTTTCCAGTTATTTTTTTCTTGTGATTGATTTCTAGTTTCACACAGTTGTGGTTGGAAGAGATGCTTGATATGATTTCAATTTCTTGAATTTGTTGACATAATTAATTTGTTTTGTGACATAACACAATCTATCCTGGAGAATGTTTCATGTACACTTAAAGAGAATCTGTATTTGACTGCATTTGGATGGAATGTTCTGTATAAATCTGATCTAATGTGTTGCTTAAAACCAGTTTTTCCTTATTAAGTTTCGATCTGCGTGATTTGCTCATTGGTGCAAATGGTGGGTTAAAGTCTCATACCATTATTATATTATGATCAACAATTCCCTTTATGTCTATTAATATTCACACCCTTTTTTAGTAATGAATAAACTCACCAGAAATATTAAGTTAATGCCTAAACTATGTAGCTTATTTTTATTTAAGCATTTTATACCCTGAGAAATATACATGTTAAATCTCTTCAGTGATATTCAACTTTTTGTGACCCTATGTACTGTGGGTTGCCATGCCCTCTTCCAGGAGATCTTCCTCACTCAGGGAATGGAACCTGTATCTCTTACAACTCCTACATTGGCAGATGTCTTTTTTATTATTAGCACCACCTGGAAAGCCCTGAGAAATATACATGTTGCCCTTATTCACCTGGCTGTTTCTAATCCTAAAGGTTATTGGCTCCTTTTTAAGCAGTACCTTCATGACTTAATACCTTTGCTAGACACTGAAGAAATTTATTAAGGCTAGTAGCTTTTATCAAACGAGCTAGAGAATTGAGAAGTCTAGCTTCTAAGTCCAGAGAAGGCAATGGCACCCCACTCCAGTGTTCTTGCCTAGAGAATCCCAGGGACGGAGGAGCCTGGTGGGCTGCCATCTATGGGGTCACACAGAGTCAGACACGACTGAAGTGACTTAGCAGCAGCAGCACCTTTTAAGTCTAGCTCATTATTTTCTTGGTTAGGCTACTTTGGAAAATACATTTAATATCTCTGGGTGAATTTTTATGTTCCAAATAATGAGGAATAGGATATTTGTCCTCTATGATCCTTCCCAAATGGAAAACATCATAACCTTACATCCCACATAGAATTTTAGTTATAAAGGATATACTGCATATGTTGTTAACTTTTTCTGACGTTCTATCATAAAAAACACATTTTACATACCACTGTCTTTATTTATAGATATATAAATCAGAGGATTAAAAGGTTTCTGAAGAAATGGTTCATGAAAAAGTGATAGGAAAGGGATCCATGAGACAGGCAGAAAGATTTACTTTAGATAAAAAGAGAGCCCTTCTTCTACAACAAAACAAAAGAGAAAACAAAGGGTATGGCTGTAGCTAAATGTGTGAACTTTGTGGATGGGAGTTGAGGGAGTTTCCCACAATGGCTCTTAGTTTCTTTGAGGAAGATTAATTAACTCACTTGGGAGAAGTCCTCAGTGGAGAACTGGAAGGGAAGAATTCAGGGCTGAAGGCCCTTGTCGTGCTTACTGGAGCAAGTTGAGTTGGGTCAAGAATGTTGGATGAGACTGAGGATTCATTTAAGGTTGGTGATAATAATACCAACCTGCTGGTCTGCACGGTCTTTCTCAGGAATCATTAGCTCAAGCACAGGCAGAAAGGCAGAAGTCTTTTGCATTGGTTTTTGGATAAGTGAAACAGATAGTTAGGGAGGCGACTAACTATCTGATAGATAGATGGGGACAGCATGATGTGAGACATATGAGAATAGAATATACTGGTTAGGTGCTCCTAATAGTAAAACATACACTGGAAAATAAGGAAGTAAACAAAAGAGTGGGCTGAAGAACAGGTAGAGTGTGGCGTTATCAGAGTACTGAGAACCCTGTGGAAGCCTAAGCACTATTATACTTATTAAATCATATTAACAAATAAAAAGGAAAGGAACACGTGGTCAGAGGGTAAAATGTATGACATGACTGTGTAGTACCTCTAAACAGTTGAGTGCATGCTTAGTTACCCAGCCATGTCTGACTCTTTGTGATCCCAGGGACTGTAGCCCACCAGGCTCCTCTGTCCATAGGGATTTTCGAGGCTAGAATACTGGAGTGGGTTGCCATGCCTCCTCCAGATCTTCCCAATCCAAGGATAGAACCCAGGTCTTCTGCACTGCAGGAAGATTCTTTATCAGGTGAACCACCTTAAGACTCAGGTTATCAGCTATCACAGCAGTAGAATTATACAGTGCCTAACTGTCTACTAGCTTCCCTGTGGTTCAGATGGCAAAGAATCTGTCTACAATGCGGGAGGCCTGCGTTCCATCCCTGGGTTGGTAAGATCTCCTGGAGAAGGGAAAGGCTACCCACTCCAGTATAATGGCCTGGAGAATTCCATGGACTGTGTAGTCCGTGGGGTCACAAACAGTGTTTCACTTTCAAGACTCTTGAATATACATGAAATACCTCTTACCTTGGGAATGAGGTATTCTCTGAACTTAACATCCTGAGTTGTTACATGGGGCAGATTGATGGGGGCAAGGTCAATGTATCTCTGGATCTCATGCACCACAGCATCCGTGTAGGGCATGCGGCTCCTGTCCTGCATACAGGGGCTTTGGTTTCTGCCGACCACACAGTCAATTTCTTCTTGAACTTTAGCTGGCAAGATAGGAAGCAGAATTTAGGTCAAGTGATAAAGATATTTTTTTATCTTCTTAATCATGGTTACATTGGAAAATTTGTTGTCCCAAAAAGATATAATTGAAAAGAATTTTTAATTTGTATATAACTTTTTGAAAGTGAATCTTTTTGACCAAGGACTGTGATTTTGCTGAGTCAATCCTTTCAATACAAATGCATTTGAGCAGAAATAACTTTTGACAACAATATATTTATCTGGACTTAGAAGGCTTTATCAAGCAATACCCTTTTAGACAGAAGGGAAGGCTAATGCTTTCCAGATACTAGGATAATTCCTTTTACTACATTTGACATGATGCAGATCAATGATATTCCACCACAGAAAACAACAGTGACCTCAGTCCTTGAAACCTCTGCTGCTGATTAAATATTTCATTATGAGTTTTACTTTAATTTGAATTTAATTTATCCAATTATAGGAAGATCTACTTATGATGAATTTTTCTTCTTGTACAATGTCTAGGCAGGTGAAGAATGTTTCATCCTGTCCACCATCTCTGATCCTACCTGTGACCTCTGGGTGCTTCAGCAGGAGCAGAAGCCCATATCTCAGAGTGAGGCTCGTTGTCTCTGTTCCAGCACTAAATATGTCCCATACAGTGGTGATCAAGTTGTCCATGGTAAATTCAGAATGTTTATTGTGTTTTTCCTAGCAATAATATATTGGGATTACTTGATAAATAAAAGAACCTTATAAATAACATAAAATAACTCCATATGACATCATAATTTTTTTAAAAATTTACTCATGTGACAAATTAAGCCAAACATTAGAGAATGTTATAGATGAAGGTAAAGTTAGATGAGTTGTTATAATTACCTCAGTTAAAGCATAGAGTTAAACCTCCAAGTCCTTTCTGATTCTTCACTTTTGATACTCACTAAAGCAAATCAGTTCTTCAGCAATTTCTAACTTGTCTCTTATCAAGTCATCACTGCTACTCACTGTCAATTCAAGCATCTATTGTTTATTTCATCATATCTGAAGTTCTCACTCAAGTATTCAGAATCACCTACACGCAAACTGCAACATTATTCCCAAAATCGTCAGTCATTACACTAATGACAGTTTCTGTTATTATCAAGATAATCTCTAAAAATTTCACATACTTCATCACTGCACTTATCCTTTCCTGAAACAATTTTGTCATCTCTGCTAATCTAAGCCACAGTTTTCTCAAAACCTACCTCAGCTGTTTCCTACTACCTTTCCAATAGTAAGACTTTCTTGATTCCCACCAATTCCTGCTTTCTCTCATTTTTACATCATCCATTCATGGAATTTATATGATGATAAAGAATATGCTGTCTATCAATAATCTTGGATGTGCCTATTTGTCTGTGCATGAGTTCTTCAACCTGTCCCCAAATAAAGACCCAGCTTTAACGTGGTAAATATGAAAACTTCCAAATAATTTTCAGTGACAATTCGTAAATATCTCAAGACATCCATTGTAGGTTGCACAAGCAATATTCATTCTTGTATGTGCAAGCAGTGAACACATCTTTAAGAAGGAGCATTTGTTCTAATAAGCCAATTTCACTGAGAAGAACAAAGCTATTCCATGTGTCACATCACTCCACTCACAAAGAGGAAGTAGCAAATCTGGGTTCCAGTTTACCTTTTCCATTTTAATCAGAAAGTAATCAATAAAATCTTGAGGGTTATTGAGGTCCAGGGATTCTTGGTGTTTCTTTATTTTCTCCAAAATAAACTTTCTTTGCTCAGTCATGTTTTTAAATATTGTATTATGACTTCCTGGGAAATAACGTAGTAAAGAGGGGAAAGCATTGAAGAGCTGAAAGATGAAAGAATCATTCATTAATTTATTCAGCAAACTTTTATGGGCCCATATTATGGATCAAACACATCACTATAAAATGAGTAGATGAGTAAGACATGCATCCTACACTAGAATATATTTGAGATTGAGAGGGAACTGATAAATTGGCTGGAGTAACAGCATGCACAGGTTACCAACTAATTTCAAAACCATTCATGTTGATGTATGGCAAAACCAATACAATATTGTAAAGTAATTAACCTCCAATTAAAATAAATAAATTTATATTTAAGAAAACATTCAAATTCATTTCTAACCATAGCTTTCTGAAGAAATTCAGGATCATACTACCATCTTTCCAAATAAGGCTACTGAGATTC
>SJYC01056912.1:0-16461 GCA_006408675.1 Madoqua kirkii
TAAAATAAATAAGTTTATATTTTAAAAAAAACATTCAAATTCATTTCTAACCATAGCTCTCTGAAGAAATTCAGGATCATACTACCATCTTTTCAAATGCGGGTACTGAGATTCAGAAAGGCTAGTCAATCACCTTAAGACACAAAACTAGTGATAAAGGTAGAACCCAGTGTTCACTCCAGTTTACCCTACATGCATATCTACAGAGAGTCAGCTAAAAAGTGTGCAGGGATCACACCCTTTTGGTTATAGTTTTTATGACAGTACAACTAATGTGCAATATATATTCATTTCAGGTGTACAAAATTGTGATTTGACATTTATATACGTTACAAATTTTTCACCATGGTTAGTTTAGGAACCCTCTGTCATCATATAGCTATTGAAATATTATTGACTATTCCTTGTGCTGTATATTATACCCCTGTGACTTTATTTTATAGCCAGAAGTTCAGACAATCTTCCTCTACTTCATTCATGCCCACATTCTATCCCCTCAAGTGATCACTAGTTTATTCTCTGGGTCTATGAGTCTCTGTTTTCTTTGTTTTCACTTTTAAATTCCAGTTATGAAGTAAATCCCATGATATTGGTCTTTCTCTGCCTGACATTTTCCCTTTAGCATAATATCATCTAGGCCCATCCATACTGTCATAAACAGCACTATTGAATCTGTTATATGGCTCAATAAATTTCCATTGTATATATACAAACTGTATTTTATTATCCCTTCATTCTTTGATAGATACTAAGGTTGCTTCTATATCTTGACGATTGTAAACAAAGGTACAGTGAACATAGGGGTTCAGTTCAGTTCAGTCGCTCAGTCGTGTCCGACTCTTTGTGACCTCATGAATCGCAGCATCTCTGTTCATCACCACCTCCCAGATTTCACTCAGACTCACGTCCATCGAGTCCATGATGCCATCCAGCCATCTCATCCTCGGTCGTCCCCTTCTCCTCCTGCCCCCAATTCCTCCCAGCATCAGAGTCTTTTCCAATGAGTCAACTCTTTGCGCGTGAGGTGGCCAAAGTAGTGGAGTTTCAGCTTTAGCATCAATCCTTGCAAAGAAATCCCAGACCTGATCTCCTTCAGAATGGACTGGTTGGATCTCCTTGCAGTCCAAGGGACTCTCAAGAGTCTTCTCCAACACCACAGTTCAAAAGCATCAATTCTTTGGCGTTCAGCCTTCTTCACAGTCCAACTCTCACATCCATACATGACCACTGGAAAAACCATAGCCTTGACTAGACGGACCTTAGTCAGCAAAGTAGTGTCTCTGTTTTTGAATATACTATCTAGGTTGGTCATAACTTTTCTTCCAAGGAGTAAGCACTTTTTAATTTCATGGGTGCAATCAGGGGTACACATACATTTTCAAATTATTGTTTTTATTTCCTTTGGATAAATACTCAGGACTGGAATTGCTGATTTGTACATTAGTTCTAGTTTTAATTTTTTGACGAGCTTGCGTATTGTTTTCCATAGTGCCTGCATCAATTTACATTCCCACCAACAGTTCATGAGGGTTCCTTTTTCTCCACATTCTCCCCAATACTTGTTATTTCTTTTTGTCAAGAGCTATTCTGACTGGTATGAGGTGATATCTCGTGCTTTTTATCTGCATTTCCCTGATTACTTGTAATGCTAAATATATTTTCATATGCTTATTGGACATCTATATATCCTCTTTGGAAAAATGTTTATTCAAGTCCTCTAGACACTTTTATTTACTTTGAGTTTGCTTTTCTGTTTTGATTTTGAATTGCATGTGTTCTGTGTGAATTTTTTATATTAATCCCTTGTCAGAAATATTGTTTGGAAATCTCTTTTCCCATTTAATAGGTAACTGTTCCGTTCCACTGGCATCCTTGTCTCTTTGTTGATCTTAAAAAATGTTTTCAGATTTTCACTGTTGAGTATGATGTTAGCTATGGGCTTGTCATTATGGCCTTTATTACATTTTGAGGTGTATTCCTTCAATACCAACTCATGAAAAGCTTTTGTATAAATAGATGTTGAATTTTCTAAAGTATTTTTAAACATAATTTGCTATCATAAATTTTTTCTTTCATATTGTTAATTTAGTGTATCAGATTGAATGATTTGCAGATATGGAACCACTCTTGCATCACTGGGATAAAATTAAATTAATCGTGGTTTGAGCTTTCCTGATAGCTCAGCTGGTAAAGAATACACTTACAATGCAGGAGACCCTTGTTCAATTCCTGGGTCAGGAAGATCCACTGGAGAAGAGATAGGCTACCCACTCCAGTCTTCTTGGGCTTCCCTTGTGACTCAGCTGGTAAAGAACCTGCCTGCAATGCAGGAGACCTGGGTTTGATCCCTGGGTTGGGAAGATCCCCTGGAGAAGGGAATAGCCACTCTGGTATTCTAGCCTAGAAAATTCCATGGACTGTATAGTCCATGGGGGTTGCAAAGAGTCAGATGCAACTCAGCGACTTTAGGTAAAGAACCTGCCTGCAATGCAGGAGACCTGGGTTTGATCCCTGGGTTGGGAAGATGCCCTGGAGAAGGGAATAGCCACTCTGGTATTCTAGCCTAGAAAATTCCATAGACTGTATAGTCCATGGAGGTTGCAAAGAGTCAGATGCAACTCAGCGACTTTCACTACATAATCATTTGGTTTGGGGCCCTTTTAATGTATTGGTGAATTCTGTTTGCAAATATTTTATTGAGAATTTCTGAGGAAGTGTTCCTTTCTCTTCAATTTTTTGCAAAAGTGTGAGAAAGATATGTATTAACTCATCTCTAAATTTTTAATAGAATTGACCTGTGAGGCTATCTGGTCCTATATTTTCAATGATGGGTGTGTTTAGATGATTATTTCAATTTGATTACTAATGATCAATCTGATTAGATTTTCTGCTTCTTCCTGATTTAGTCTTGGTATGTTATGTGTTTCTGTGAATGACTTTCACTACATAATCATTTGGTTTGGGGCCCTTTTAATGTATTGGTGAATTCTGTTTGCAAATATTTTATTGAGAATTTCTGAGGAAGTGTTCCTTTCTCTTCAATTTTTTGCAAAAGTGTGAGAAAGATATGTATTAACTCATCTCTAAATTTTTAATAGAATTGACCTGTGAGGCTATCTGGTCCTATATTTTCAATGATGGGTGTGTTTAGATGATTATTTCAATTTGATTACTAATGATCAATCTGATTAGATTTTCTGCTTCTTCCTGATTTAGTCTTGGTATGTTATGTGTTTCTGTGAATGCACACGTTTTTCCTAGGTATCCAGTTCACTGGTATGTAATTGTTCATAGTGGTGATCATGATCCTTTGAAGTGTTGTGGTATCAGTTGTAATAATATTCTCTTTCATTTCTGATTTTATCTGTTTGGGCATCTCTCTTTTTATCTTCATGAGTCTGACTAAGGTTTATCAATTATTTTGTTTATCTTTTGAAGAACCAGCTTTTAGTTTCATTGATCTTTTCTATTGTCTACAGTTAATGTTTCACTTATTTAGTCGCTGACCTTTATTATTTCCTTCCTTCTACTAATTTTGGGCATTGTTTGGTCTTCTTTATCTAGTTACTTTATGTGTAAGGTCAGATTGTTTTTCTGAGTTTTTTTTTAGTTTTCTGGGGTGATAGGGCTGTTTGCTACAAAACTCCCTCTTAGAACTGTTTTTGTTTGTCACAAAGACTTGTAAATGTTCTATTTCTCTTGTCAATTATCTCAAAATACTTTCATTTCCTCTTTGATTTATTTATTGACCTATTATCCAATCCTTTGTATTTTTTCCAGTTATTTTTTTCTTGTGATTGATTTCTAGTTTCACACAGTTGTGGTTGGAAGAGATGCTTGATATGATTTCAATTTCTTGAATTTGTTGACATAATTAATTTGTTTTGTGACATAACACAATCTATCCTGGAGAATGTTTCATGTACACTTAAAGAGAATCTGTATTTGACTGCATTTGGATGGAATGTTCTGTATAAATCTGATCTAATGTGTTGCTTAAAACCAGTTTTTCCTTATTAAGTTTCGATCTGCGTGATTTGCTCATTGGTGCAAATGGTGGGTTAAAGTCTCATACCATTATTATATTATGATCAACAATTCCCTTTATGTCTATTAATATTCACACCCTTTTTTAGTAATGAATAAACTCACCAGAAATATTAAGTTAATGCCTAAACTATGTAGCTTATTTTTATTTAAGCATTTTATACCCTGAGAAATATACATGTTAAATCTCTTCAGTGATATTCAACTTTTTGTGACCCTATGTACTGTGGGTTGCCATGCCCTCTTCCAGGAGATCTTCCTCACTCAGGGAATGGAACCTGTATCTCTTACAACTCCTACATTGGCAGATGTCTTTTTTATTATTAGCACCACCTGGAAAGCCCTGAGAAATATACATGTTGCCCTTATTCACCTGGCTGTTTCTAATCCTAAAGGTTATTGGCTCCTTTTTAAGCAGTACCTTCATGACTTAATACCTTTGCTAGACACTGAAGAAATTTATTAAGGCTAGTAGCTTTTATCAAACGAGCTAGAGAATTGAGAAGTCTAGCTTCTAAGTCCAGAGAAGGCAATGGCACCCCACTCCAGTGTTCTTGCCTAGAGAATCCCAGGGACGGAGGAGCCTGGTGGGCTGCCATCTATGGGGTCACACAGAGTCAGACACGACTGAAGTGACTTAGCAGCAGCAGCACCTTTTAAGTCTAGCTCATTATTTTCTTGGTTAGGCTACTTTGGAAAATACATTTAATATCTCTGGGTGAATTTTTATGTTCCAAATAATGAGGAATAGGATATTTGTCCTCTATGATCCTTCCCAAATGGAAAACATCATAACCTTACATCCCACATAGAATTTTAGTTATAAAGGATATACTGCATATGTTGTTAACTTTTTCTGACGTTCTATCATAAAAAACACATTTTACATACCACTGTCTTTATTTATAGATATATAAATCAGAGGATTAAAAGGTTTCTGAAGAAAATATTTTGCTATAATTGATACATTACAATATTTTATTTTTCTTTTTATTACTATATTTCACATTTTAAAACTCAGTTCATTAGCTAAATTGAATTGATAACTCACTAATCAGTTACAGGTGATAGTCTGAGTAACATTATCCATTTTGATAGAACACAAAGGGATGTGGAAGGATGAGCAATCAATTACCTAGAAAAATTGTTTCCCATTTAAAGAGAATCTTGGGGAGGTGGGAAGGGGCTTCAGCATTGGGAGATCGTGTACACCTGGGGCTGATTCATGTCGATGTATGGCAAACCGAATACAGTATTGTAAAGTAGAATAAAGTATTTTTAAAAATAATTAAATAAAGAGAATCTTGACCTTACCTCTATCCAGGGGGTGCTTACAAGCATTGCATTTTCATTAACATATTTTATCAAGGTTAGCAATTTCTCATCACTGTACTCAAAACGATCCCGGAAAACAACGGAGCAGATCACATTGCAGGGAGCACAGCTCAGAAGTAAAGTAGGATCACAAGGAGATCCTAAAAACGTCAATATAAATGTTAGAAAATATTCTAGTACAAATCTTACATTTACTGTTTAAAGTAAGTAAGAAGGGTTGAATTCCAAGATTTTTTTTAATTATAGGAACAGCCTGGGCATGCAATCATCACTATTCAACATGCCTAAAATAAAATTTATTGTGTTTTCCCAAGCAAAATTATCTAATCCAGTATGATTTACTTATTTTCCCTCCAAGTGTTCTCTTATCTATGTCATTCTCTAAATAACAGCCACAAGGTAATTCACAAGAAAAAGGTTATTTTAAATGTCTTTAATGTTGCCAGATTTAACCCTCACTGTTGATACTTCTTCATCATGCCTACAGGAAACAGCAATATCATAAGAAAGTCAAGAGACTGGGGATGCTTGAAATAATATTTCAAAAATGCAGTTGAAAAAATTGGACTGGTCAGAATGGTCGTCATCAAAAAATCCACAAACATAAATACTGGAGAGGATGTGGAGAAAAGGGAACCCTCCTGCATAGTCGGTAGGAATGTAAACTGATATAGCCTCTATGGAAGACGGTATGGAGATTCCTTTTAAAACTAGGAATAAAACTGCCATATGACCCATCAATCCCACTACTAGGCATTACACTGAGGAAACCAAAATTGAAAAAGACACATGTACCCCAATGTTCACTGAAGCATTATTTGCAATAGCTAGGACATGAAAACAACCTAGATGCCCATCAACAGGTGAATGGATAAAGAAGCTGTGGTACATATATACAATAAATATTACTCAGGCATAAAAAGGAATGCATTTGAGTCAATTCTAATGAGGTGGACAAACCTAGAGCCTATTACACAGAGTGAAATAAGTCAAAAGATAAAAGTAGCTGTTGCATATTAGCTCATAAATATGGTATCTAGAAAGACAGGACTGATGAAACTATTTTCAGGGTAGAAATGGAGATGCAGACATAGAGAACAGACTTACGGACACAGGTGGGTGGGAGGAAGGAGAAAGGGGGATAAATGGAGAGAGTGGCATGGAAACATACACTAACATATGTAAAACAGATACCAAAGGGAATTTGCTGTATGAATCAGGAACCTCAAACCAAGGTGACAACCGAGAGGGGTAGAAAGGCGTGGGAGGTAGAAGGGAAGTTCAAGAGGGAGAGGACGTATGTATACCCATGACTGATTCATGTTGATGTATGGCAGAAACCAACACAATGTGGTAAAACAATTATCTTTCAATTAAAAACAAATAATTTTTTAAAAGAAAAAAATTAGAGCATGCCTTTTCTGTAGAAGAAAAGAACAGTGACAGAAATTGGAGTTACATTCAAATGTTTTTAAAATATGTTATAGTATTAGAAACAGGCTTCCCAACCAAAATAAGGAATATGACTAGTTTTATTCCTGTTTGATGACAATTTGTAAGCCTCGTCTTTACTTCTTCTACTGACATCTAGACTAGGTGACTTTAAAGAAAGCTCAAGTGATACTTCTTTGCAATAAGAACAAAATTTAAAGAACATAAGGCCTGGTTTTTCACTGAGAACATTCATCCCCAATCTATCCCCAAAAGACCATAAAAATCTCAAGGCCGCATCCTTTCTGTGCCCTCTCAAGCCATTTTTGGATCTGGTTTCTAGCCACATGCCCTTCACAGAAAGCCTCATTATGTGTGTAATAGACCTTTTCATATCCTATTGAGATGTGTGTATCACTACCAATCTCAACATCTAAACCAAATTTTCGATGGGAGGTCCATCCTGCCTGGTACTACCACAACACTATACTCCAAAAGGAAAAAGTCTATCAGGGATTAAAAAGTAGAAGTTACAAGGAAAATGGTTATGCCCAACATGTCAACTAAACTTCCAACAGTCAGTTAACCCATGACAAATTTAGTTCAGTTCAATTCAGTCAATCATTCATGTCTGACTCTTTGCAACCCCATGGCCAGCAGCACACTGGACTTTGCTGTCCATCACCAACTTCTGGAGCTTGCTCAAACTCATGTCCATCGAGTCGGTGATGCCATCCAATCATCTCATCTTCTGTCATCCCCTTCTACTCCTGCCTTCAATCCTTCCCAGCATCGGGGTATTTTCCAATGAGTCAGTTCTTCCCATCAGGTAGTCAAAGTAATGGAGTTTCCGCTTCAGCATCAGTCTCTTCAATGAATATTCAAGACTGATTTCCTTAGGATTGACTGGTTGGATCTCCTTGCAGTATGAGGGACTCTCAAGAGTGTTCTCCAATACCACAGTTCAAAAGCATATATTCTTCAGCACTCAGCTGTCTTTATAATTCAACTCTCACATCCATATGTGACTGCTGGAAAAACCAAAGATTGGACTAGATGGACCTTTGTTGGCAAAGTCATGTCTCTACTTTTTAATATGCTGTCTAGGTTGGTCATTGCTTTTCTTCCAAGGAGCAAGCACCTCTTAATTTCATGGCTGCAGTCACCATCTGTAGTGATTTTGGAGCCCAAAAAAGTAAAGTCTCTCATTGTTTCTATTGTTTCAGTCTACTTGCCATGAGATGATGGGACTGAATGCCAGGATCTTAGTTTTCTGAATGTTCAGTTTTAAGCCATTATTTTCATAACTTTTTCACTCTCCTCTTTCACCTTCATCAAGAGGCTCTTTAGTTTTTATTCACTTTCTGCTGTAAGGATGGTGTCATCTGAGTATTTGTGGAGAAGGAAATAGCAACCCTCTCTAGTACTCTTGCCTGGAGAATCCCATGGATGGAGGAGCCTGGTGACCTACAGTCCATAGGGTCGTGAAGAGTCAGACATAACTGAGTGACTTCACTTTCACTTTTCACTTTCTTGCATTGGAGAAGGAAATGGGAGCCCATTCCAGTGTTCTTGTCTGGAGAATCCCAGAGATGGAGGAAGCTGGTGGACTGCCATCTATGGGGTCACCCAGAGTCGGACACGACTGAAATTGCTTAGCAGCAGCAGCAGTAGCAGCATATGTGTATTTGAGTTTATTGATATTTTCCCAGAAATCTTGAGTCCAGCTTGAGCTTCATCCAGCCCAGCAATTCATATGATGTACTCTGCATATAAGTTAAATGAGCAGGGTGACTATATACAGCCTCAGTGTACTCCTTTCCTAATCTGGAGCCAGTCTGTTGTTCCATGTCCGGTTCTAACTGTTGCTTCAGACTTGCCTACAGATTTCTCAGGAAGCAGGTCAGGTGGTCTGGTATTCGCATCTCTTTCTGAATTTCCACAGTTTGTTGTGATGCACACAGTCAAAGCCTTTGGCATAGTCAATAAAGCAGAAGTAGATATTTTTCTGGAACTCTCTCGATTTTTTTGATGATCCACCAGATTTTCGCAATTTGATCTCTGGCAATTTCCTCTGCCTTTTCTAAAACCATCTTGAACATCTGGAAATTCACAGTTCACATGCTGCTGAAGACTGGAGTTGAGAATTTTGAGCATTACTTTGCTAACATGTGTTCAGTTCAGTTCAGTTGCTCAGTCGTGTCTGACTCTTTGTGATCCCACGAACCTCAGCACGCCAGGCTTCCCTGTCCATCACCAACTCCTGGAGTTCACTCAGACTCACATCCATCGAGTCAGTGATGCCATCCAGCCATTTCATCCTCTGTCATCCCCTTCTCCTCCTGCTCTCAATCTTTCCTAGCATCAGGGTCTTTTCAAATGAGTCAGCTCCTTTCAGCTTCAACATCAGTCCTTCCAAAGAGCACCCAGAATTGATCTCCTTTAGGATGGACTGGTTGGATCTCCTTGCAGTCCAAGGGACTCTCAAGAGTCTTCTCCACCAACATAGCTCAAAAGAAGCAATTCTTTAGCACTCAGCTCACTTTATAGCCCAACTCTCACATCTATACATGACCACAGGAAAAACCATAGCCTTGACTAGATGGACCTTTGTTGGCAAAGTAATATCTCTGCTTTTTAATATGCTGTCTAGGTTGGTCATAACTTTCCCTCCAAGGAGTGTCTTTTAATTGCTTGGCAGCAATCACCAAATGCAGTGATTTTGGAGCCTCAAAAAAATAAAGCCTGCCACTGTTTCCACTGTTTCCCCATCTATTTCCCATGAAGTGATGGGACCAGATGCCATGATCTTCGTTTTCTGAATGTTGAGCTTTAAGCCAACTTTTTCACGCTCCTCTTTCACCTTCATTAAGATGCTCTTTAGTTCTTCTTCACTTTCTGCCATAAGGGTTGTGTCATCTGCATATCTGAGGTTATTGATATTTCTCCCAGCAATCTTGATTCCAGATTGTCCTTCTGCCAGCCCAGCATTTCTCATGATGTACTCTGCATGTAAGTTAAATAAGCAGGGTGACAATATACAGCCTTGACGTACTTCTTTCCCTATTTTGAACCAGTCTGTTGTTCCATGTCCAGCTCTAACTATTGCTTCCTGGCCTGCATACAGGTTTCTCAAGAGTCAGGTCAGGTGGTCTGGTATTCCCATCTCCTTCAGAGTTTTCCACAGTTTATTGTGATCTGTGCAGTCAAAGGCTTTGGCATAGTCAATAAAGCAGAAGTAGATGTTTTTCTGGAACTCTCTTGCTTTTTCCATGATTCGGCAGATGTTGGCAATTTGATCTCTGGTTCCTCTGCCGTTTCTAAAACCAGCTGGAACATCTGGAAGTTCGTGGTTCACATATTGCTGAAGTCTGGCTTGTAGAATTTTGAGCATTACTTTACTAGTGTGAGAGATGATTGCAATTGTATGATAATTTGAACATTCTTTGGTATTGCCCTTCTTTGGAATTGGAACGAAAATTTTCCAGTCCTGTGGCCACTGCTGAGTTTTCCCAATTTGCTTGTATATTGCGTGTAGCACTTTCACAGCATCATCTTTCAGGATTTGAAATAGCTCAACTAGAATTCCATCACCTCCATTAACTTTGCTCATACACACTTACCTAGAGCCAGACATGCTAGAATGTGGTGAGATGAGTGCAGTTGTGTGGTAGTCTGAGCATTCTTTGGCATTGCCTTTCTTTGGGATGGGAATGAAAAATGAACTTTTCTAGTCCTGAGGCTGTTTTCCAAATTTGCTGGCATATTGAATGTAGTACTTTCACATCTTTTAGGATTTAAAATAGATCATCTGGAATTCCATCACCTCCACTAGCTTTGTTTGTAGTGATGCTATCTAAGGCCCACTTGACTTCGCATTCCAGGGTATCTGGCTCTAGGTGAGTGATCACACCGTTGTGATTATCTCGGTCATGAATATTTTTTGTGTAGTTCTTCTGTGTATTCTTGCCACCTCTTCTCAATATCTTCTGCTTCTGTTAGGTCTATACCATTTCTGTTTTATTGTGCACATCTTTGCATGAAATATTCTGTTGGTATCTCTAATTTTCTTGAAGAGATATCTAGTCTTTCCTACTCTATTTTTCCCCTCTACTTCTTTGCATTATTCACTAAGGAACACTTTATTATCTTTCCTTGCTATTCTTTGGAACTCTGCAGTCAAACTGGGCAACCCCATGAGTACGAGGTCTCATAGTTAGGTGAAATTGAGCAGAGTCTGGGTGGTCATCAGTGACGAAGCTGAGAGAAAGCCATACTAATCATGGGGAAAATGAATCAGCTAACAATAATTTCTCTGTGAAATACAAATCAGGTGGACAAAACCACTTACAAGTAATGTGTATCAAATTTCAGTATTCATTGATTTACTAATTCCATTTCAGAAGTTTTATTCTAGAAAGTAATGAGGACAGCAGTCCTAAGATGGCAGAGAATAGGATGAGGAGACCACTTCCTTCCCCACAAATTCATCAAAAGAACATTTGAACGTTGAGTAAATTCAACAAAACAACTTCTGAATGCTGGCAGAAGACATCAGGTACCCAGAAAAGCAGCCCATTGTTTTTGAAAGGAGGTAGGAAAAAATATAAAAGATAAAAAGAGAAACCAAAGAGGTAGGGATGGAGCTCTGTCCTGGGAAGGGAGTCTTAAAAAAGAGAGAAGTTTCCAGACACCAATAAATACTCTCACTGGCAAGTCTGTGGTGAGTCTTGGAACCTCAGAGGTCAACATAACTGGGAGGAAAAATAAATAAATAATTAAACCCCAGAGATTACATGTGCAACATTATTTCCAAATGGAGAAGCAATGCAGACACCAACATCCGCCACTAGCAAGCGGGGGCTGGCAGCTAGGCGTGGGCTGCATTGCTTAGAGTAAGGACCAGGCCTCAATTGCTTGGAGTAAGGACCGGGCCTGAGTGCCCCAAGGGCAATCTCAGGGAAATAACTTGAAATAGCAACCCAGACCGTGGGAGAGCTACCCCACAAAAAGCCCCAATCTAACACCACCAGGGCTGATCACAGAACAAAGGACTGAACAGAGCTAGCTGGCTGCAGACCGGCCCATCCCCCACCAGAGACAGGCAGGCGAGGGCAGCCAGAGGTGGAAGGGGGCAATCGCAGCCCCAGAGAGGGATCATCTACCAAACTGCAAGCAGGTTTCAGTGCTAACCAAGACTTCTTGGGATTCTGGACAGTCAACATTCGCTTGAGAAGCTGTGCCAGTTGTATGCCCAGAAAACCGAGTGGCAGGGACAGGGGAGGCGATAAGTTGCAGCAACCACGCTTGCCAAACACCTGGTCACCTGAGCTGCTCAGACCTGGGAAGGGCTCAAAACACAGGCCCAACCAAGTCTGCACCTTTGAGGAGTACCCGAGTACCTGAACCTGAGTGGCTTAGACCTGGGAAGTGCATACAACCCAGGGCAGGGATCAGACAGTTCCCCGCAGAGCAACCTAGAGCCTCAGCAGTGTAGACAGAGAAAGCACATGCGCCATGAGCAAGGCAAATACAGTGGGGCCGAGACACAGCAAGGACACACCAGTGTTGTTTGCTTGCAGTGGTTTTCTTTCCCCACAGCATGACTGAGCAAGTGAGCCTCAAAAATTGTCCACCACCGCCCCCTTGTGTCAGGGAAGAAATCAGACACTGAAGAGACCAGAAAACAGAAGCTAAAACAGAGAGAATCGCCTTGGAAGTGACAGGTGCAATAGATTAAAACACTGTAGTTAGCACTGACTACATAGGAAGGGACCTATAGATCTTGAGAAGTATAAGCCTGATAAAGGAACTATCTGAAAATGAACTGAACCCTCACTGTCCACAACACCACCAAAGAAAGTCCTATATATATATTTCCTATTATCATTTTTTAAATTAAAAAAAATTATTAAGTCCTCTATTACTTGTTTAATTTCTATTTTTATAACCTACAATTACTTTGCAAAAAAAGACCCTATTTTTAAAGCAAACTTCATATATATATATTATAATTTTTATGACTTTGTTCTTTTTTCTTTAATATTATATTTTCAAGAATACAACCTCTACTCTAGATTGTTAATCTTTGATTTTTAGTATTTGTTATCAATTTTGTAGCTTTAAGAACCATATCTTCAGTACCCATTTTTACTTGGGAGCAAGATTACTGGCTTAACTGCCCTCTCTCTCTTTAGACTCTACTTTTTCTCCACCAGATCGCCTCTATCTCCTCCCTCACCCTTTGCTTCACTAGCCAACTCTGTGAATCTCTGTGCGTGTTCTGGATGGTGGAGAACACAGGCAACAGTATACTGGCTGGATCTGTCTCTCCGTGTTTGATTTCCCCCTTTATTCTCCTGGTCACCTCTGCCTGCTTCCTTCCTCTTCTCTTCTCTGTATAACTCTGTGAACATCTCTGAGTGGTCCACACAGTGGGGAGCACAGTGATTACTGGCTAGCTTGCTCTTTCATCTTTTGATTCCCCTCTTCTCCTTCTGGTCACCTCTATCTCCCTCCTTCCTCTTCTCTTCTCTTCTCTGTGTAACTCTATGAACCTCTCTGGGTATCCCTCACTGTGGAGAAACTTTTCAACTTTAATCTAGATGGTTTATCATCAGTGCTGTATAGATGGAGAAGTCTTGAGGCTACTGTAAGAATAAGACTGAAAACCAGAGCAGTAGGTTCAAGTCAAAATCCAGAGAACACCAGAGAACTCCTGACTTGAGGAAATATTAACTGATAGGAGCTCAACAAAAGATCCATACCTACACTGACACCAAGCACCACCAAAGGGACAACAAGTTCCAGAGGAAGACATACCATGCAAATTCTCCAGCAACACAGGAACACAGCCTTGAGCTTCAATACACAGGCTGCCCAAAGTCACTCCAAACTCACTGACATCTCATAACTCATATCTGGACACTTCATTGCACTCCAGACAGAAGAAATCCAGCTTCACCCACCAGAACACTGACACAAGCTTTGCTAACCAAGAAACCTTGACAAGCCACCCATCCAAACCCACCCACAGTGAGGAAACTCCACAGTAAAGAGAACTCCACAAACTGCCACAACACAGAAAGGCCACCCCAAACACAGCAATATAAGCAAAATGAAGCAGCAGAGGAAAACCCAGCAGGTAAAGGAACAGGATAAATGCCCCCCCCCAAAAAAAAAACACATAAAAGAGGAAGAGATAGGGAATCTAACTGATAAAGAATTCCAAATAATGATAGTGAAAATAATCCAAAATCTTGAAAACAAAATGGAGTTAGAGATAAATAGCCTGGAGACAGGAATTGAGAAGATGCAAGAAAGGTTTAACAAGGACCTAGAATAAATAAAAAAGAGTCAATCAATAATGAGTAATGCAATAAATGAGATCAAAAACACTCTGGAGGGAACCAACAGTAGAATAATGGAGGCAGAAGATAGGATAAGTGAGGTAGAAGATAGAATGGTATAAATAAATGAAACAAAGAATAAAAAAGAAAAAATAATTAAAAGAAATGAGGACAACCTCAGAGATCTCTAGGACAATGTTAAGCGCCCCAACATTCGAATCATAGGAGTCCCAGAGAAGAAGACAAAAATACAGACCATGAGAGAATACTTGAAGAAATAATAGTTGAAAACTTCTCTAAAGTGGGGAAGGAAATAATCACCCAAAGTCCAAGAAACTCAGAGTCTCAACAGGATAAACTCAAGGTGAAACACTACAAGATATATATTAATCAAATTAACAAAGATCAAACATAAAGAACAAATATTAAAAGCAGCAAGGGAGAAACAACAAATAACACACAAGAGGATTCCCATGGAGATAACAGCTGATCTTCCCATAGAAACTCTTCAGGCCAGGAAGGAATGGTAAGACATACTTAAAGTGATGAAAGGAAATAATCTACAGCTCAGATGATTGTACCCAGCAAGAATTTCATTCAAATATGATGGAGAAATCAAAAGCTTTACAGACAAGCAAAAGCTGAGAGAATTCAGTATCATCAAACCAGCTCTCCAACAAATGCTAAAAGATCTTCTCTAGACAGGAAACACAAAAAGGGTGTATAAACTCAAACCCAAAACAATAAAGTAAATGGCAACAGGATCACACTTATCAATAATTACCTTAAATGTAAATGAGTTGAATACCCCAACCAAAAGCAAACAAACAGAAAAAGGCAGAGACTGGCTGAATGGATACAAAAACAAGACCCCTATATATGTTGTCTACAAGAGACCCACCTCAAAACAAGGGACACATACAGACTGAAAGTGAAGGGCTGGAAAAAGATAATCCTCACAAATAGAGACCAAAACAAAGCAGGAGTAGCAATACTCATATCAGATAAAATAGACTTTAAATCAAAGGCTGTGAAAAGAGACAAAGTACACTACATAATGATAAAAGGATCGATCCAAGAAGATATAACAATTATGAATATATATGCATCCTACACAGGAGCAATGCAATATGTAAAGCAAATACTAACAAGTATAAAAGGGGAAATTAACAATAACACAATAGTGGGAGACTTTAATACCCCACTCACAACTATGGATAAATCAACTAAACAGAAAATTAGTAAGCAAACAGAAACTTTAAATGATACAATAGACCAGTTAGATGTAATTCATATCTATAGTACATTTCACCCCAAAACAATGAATTTCATCTTTTTCTCAAGCACACACGGAACCTTCTTTAGGATAGATCACAACCTGGGTCATAAACTTAGCCTTGGTAAATTCAAAAAACTTGAAATCACTCCAAGCATCTTTTCTGACCACAATGAAGTCAGATTAGATGTCAATTACAGGAGAAAAATATTAAAAATTTAAAAATATGGAGGCTGAACAACTTGCTGGTGAATATCCATCAAATCACAAAAGAAATCAAAAAAGAAATTAAAATATGCATAGAAATGAATGAAAATGATAACACAACCCAAAACCTGTGGGACACTGTAAAAGCAGTGCTAAGGGGAAGGTTCATAGCAATACAGACATACCTCAAGAAATAAGAAAAAGTCAAATAAATAACCTAACTCTACACCTAAAGCAACTAGAAAAGGAAGAAATGAAGAACCCCAGGGTGAGTAGAAGGAAAAAAAAATCTTAAAAATTAGGGTAGAAATAAATGCAAAAGAAACAAAAGAGACCATAGCAAAAATCAGCAAAGCCAAAAGCTGGTTCTTTGAAAGGATGCATAAAATTGACATACCATTAGCCAGACTCATCAAGAAACAAACGGAGAAAAATATCAAATCAATAAAATTAGAAATGAAAATGGGGAGATCATAACAAACAACACAGAAACACAAAGGATCATAAGAGACTACTATCAGCAATTATATGCCAATAAAATGGACAACTTGGAAGAAATGGACAAATTCTTAGAAAGTATAACTAACCAAAACTAAACCAGGAAGAAATGGAAAATCTTAACAGACCCATCACAAGCACAGAAATTGAAGCTGTAAACAGAAATCTTCCAGCAAACAAAAGCCCAGGTCCAGACAGCTTCACAGCTGAATTCTACCAAAGATTTAGAGAAGAACTAACACCTATCCTATTCAACCTCTTCCAGAAAATTGCAGAGGAAGATAAACATCCAGACTAATTCTATGAGGCCACCATCAC
>SJYC01056915.1:0-17347 GCA_006408675.1 Madoqua kirkii
AGAACTGCACAAGAAAATGTTAATGACCTGGATAACCATGATGATGTGGCCCCCAATCTAGAGGCAAACATCCTGGAATGTGAAGTCAGGTGGGCCTTAGGAAATATTAATACAAAGTTAGTGGAGGTAATGGAATTCCTGCTGAACTATTTCAGATCCTAAAAGATGATGCTGTTGCTTAATATGTTAGCAAATTTGGAAAACTCAGTAGTGGCCACAGGACTGGAAAAAGGTCAGTTTTTATTCCAATCTCAAAGAAGAAGAGTATCAAAGAATGGTCAAACTGTTGAATAATTGCACTCATTTCTCATGCTAGTAAGGTTATGCTCAAAATCCTTCAAACCTGGCTTAAGCAGTATCTGAAATGAAAACTTTCAGATGTACAAGTTGGGTTTAGAAAAGGCAGAGGAACCAGAGGTCAAATTGTCAACATTTTTTGGATCATTATGAAAGCAAGGAAATTCCAGAAAAATATCTACTTCTGCTTCGTTGACTACCCTAAAGCCTTTGACTGTGTGGATCACAACAGACTGTGGAAAATTCTTAAGGAGATAGGAATACCAGACCACATTACCTGTGTCCTGAGAAAACTATATACAGGTCAAGAAGCAACAGTTAAAATATTACATGGTTCAATGCCATTCTCCCAATGTATACTATCATGTAAGAAATGAATCCCTAGTCTAGGTTTGATATAGGATACAGGATGCTTGGGGCTGGTGCACTTGGATGGCCCAGAGAGATGACAGGGGTGGGTGGTGGGAAGGGGGTTCAGGGTTGGGAACTCATGTACACCTGTGGTGGGTTCATGTCAATGTATGGCAAAACCAATACAGTATTGTAAAGTAAAAAAAATTTTTTAATATATTTCAAAAAAAATCCTTTCAAATATTTCCTAATGCAAAAAAAAAATATTACATGGAACAACTTATTGGTTCAAACTTGGGAAAGGAGTTTAAAAGACAGTGTATTGTCAACCTGTTTATTTAACTTTTATGCTGGGTACATCATGCAAAATACCAGGCTGAATGAATCCCAAGTTAGAATCAAGATTGCCAGGAGAAATAGCAAGAACCTGAGATATTCCAATGACACCATACTTATGGCAGAAAGGGAGGAGGAATTCAAGAGCTTCTTGATGAAAGTGAAAGAAGATAGTGGGAAAATTTGGCTTAAAACTCAACTTTCCAAAATTTGAGATCATGGCATATTGTCCCATCACTTCATGGCAGAGAAGAGGAAAAAGTGGAAACAGTGACAGATTTTATTTTCTTGGGTTCCAAAATCACTGCACATGGTAACCGCAACCATGAAACTAAAAAAAAAAAAAAAAAAAAATGCTTGCACCTTGGAAGAAAAGTTATGACAAATCTAAACAGTTTATTAAAAAGCAGAGTCATCACTTTGCTGACAAAGATCCATTTGACCCAAGCTGTAGTTCTTCCAGTAGTCATGTGTAGATGTTAGAATGAGACAATGAAGAAGGCTGAGCACCAAAGAATTAATGCTTCCAAACTGTGATGCTGAGAAGACTCTTGAAAGTTTCATGGACAGCAAGGAAATCAAGCCAGTCAATCCTGAAGGAAATCAGTGCTGAATATTCATTGGAAGGACTAATGCTGAAGCCAAAGCTCCAATAATTTGGACCCCTGAGTAAACAGTGGACTCCTTGAAAAAGACCCTGATGCTGGGAACGATGGAAGGCCAAAGGAGAAGAGGGCAGCAGAGGACGAGATGGTTCGATAGCATCACTCAATGCACATGAATTTGAGCAAACTCTGGGAGACAGTGAAAAACAGGGAAGCCTGGTGTGCTATAGTCCATGGGGTTGCAAAGAGTGGACACGACTTAGTGACTACCTTTCCCAGAGACGTCAGACTTCAGACAATTCCTTCAAGATTTAAAAGGCTATAGAACAGTTATTCATTCATTGAAAATACAATAGAAACTGTGAACTCTTTTGAAACTTGGTTATTTCCTTGATTTCAAATCACTGTATTATTCTTTCCGGAAAATTTTAGGGTTGTCACTCTGTAACTGTGCAATTTTTTAAAATTAAAACAATTTCATTGCCATTAGAATTCACCAAAAATAAATGCTATAAAGGACACATAGGTCACAACACAGAGAGAGAATTCTTACTTTTGACAATTTCAACAGTGATCTCATTGATCTCAATCCTTTCTGGCAACCTTTAGCTTCATACCTAAAGAATCCTTTCTGGCAACCTTTAGCTTCATACCTAAAGGACCAGGTATCAGAATCAGTCCTAAAATCATGTCTGGGTGTCATACATCATGGACAAGTGGGATTTATCCCAGGGATGCAAGTATGGTTCAATGTTCTCAAATTAATCGATGTGATACATCACATTAACAAATGGAAAAGTAAAATTCATATGATAATTCAATAGATGTAGAAAAGTTTTTTATAAAATTCAATATCTATTTAAGATTAAAAATTCTCCACAAAGTAGTTATGGAGGCAACATATTTCAACATAATTTAAAAATCACATATATAATAGGTCCACAGCTATCATCGTCATACTTGACAGTGAAAAACTGAAAGTATTTTCTCTAAAATCAAGAACAAGATAAGGATGCCTACTCTTGCCACGTTTACTCAAAATATCATATTGGAAATCAAAGCCATAGCAATCAAAGAAAGTGAAATAAAAGGAACTGAAAAGAATGAAGAAAAGCTGTCCGTGTTTATAGATGATACAGTAGTATGCTTACCAACTTCTAAGCTTAGTTTAGTTGTTAATCCAGTCCTGTTATTTCATGGCAAATAGAAAGGGAAAAGTGGAAGCAGTGACAGATTTTATTTTCTTGGATTCCAAAATTACTGTGGACAGTGACTGCGGCTGTGAAATTAAAAAATGTCTCCTCCTTGGAAGAAAAGCTATGACAAATCTAGACAGCATATCAAAAAGCAGAGACATCACTTTGCTGACAAAGGTCCATATAGTCAAAGCTATGGTTTCTAGTAGTCATGTACAGATGTGAGAGGTGAACCATAAGGAAGGCTGAGCATTGAAGAACTGATGCTTTTGAATTGTGGTATTGGAGAAGACTCTTGAGAGTCCCTGGGACTGCAAGGAGATCCAATCAGTTCATCCTAAAGGAAATCAGCCCTGAATATTCAGTGGAAGGACTGTTGATCAAGATAAAGCTCCAATACTTTGGCAACCTAATTGGAAGAGCCAACTCACTGGGAAAGACTCTCATGCTGGGAAAGACTAAAGACAAAGGAGAAGTGGGTGGCAGAGTGTGAGTTGGTTAGATACATCACTGACTAAATGGACATGAGTTTCAGAAAACTTCAAGAGATCATGGAGGACAGAGTAGCCTGGCATGCTGCAGTCCATGGGTCACAAAGAGTCAGACACGACTCAGTGATGCACAACACAGAAACAAACATTTTCTCATACTGTATACAAAACTTAACTCAAAAAGGGTTGAGGACTTAAATGTAAGACCAGAAACCATAAAACTCTAGAAGAAAACATAAGCAGTATACTCTTTCACATATATCATAGCATATATTTTTGGATCTGCCTCCTAGAGAAGTGAAAGTGTTAGTCACTAAGCTGTATCCGACTCTTTGCGACCCCCTAGACTGTAGCCCACCAGGCTCCTCTGTCCATGGAATTCTCCAGGCAAAAATACTGAAGTGGGTAGCCATTCCATTCTCCAGGGGATCTTTCTCAACCCAGGAATCAAACCCACATCTCCAACATTTTGGGCAGATTCTTTACCATCTTTACCATAAAAAAGAACGAAATTTTGCCATTTGCAATAATATAGACTAATCTGGAGGGCATTACACTTAGTGAAGTAAGTCAGAGAAATACAATACTCTATGTTATCGTTTATATGTGGAATATTAAAAAATAAAATTAATGAATTGAACAGAATATAAACAGGCTTATATACATAGAGAACCAACAAGTGGTTACCAGGGGGAAACAAGAAGAATGGAGGGGGAAAAGAGGGGTAGGGGATTAAAAACTATAGACTACTACATATAAAACATATAAACTGCACAGGGAATACAGCCTATAATTTACAATAAATTTCAAAAGAGCATAATCTTTAAATTTTTCTATATTCTCACTTGAAACTAACATAATATTATAGATCAACTCTAGCTCAATTGAAAATAAATTAATAGGGCTCTGCTGGTAATCCAGCTGTAATCCACCTCCAAATGCAAGGCATACTGGTTTGATTCCTCATCTGGGAAGACCCCACATGCTGCAGGGAAAAATCCTGAGTGCCACAGCTACTGAGCCTACACTCGAGAGACTGTGAGGGGCAACTACTGAACCCAAGAGCCACAGAGCCTTCTCTGTTGCAACAAGAGAAGTCATGGTAGAATTCCACACACTACAACTATAGTGCAGTTTCTGCTCACCGCAGCTAGAGAAAACCTGTGCATAGTAATAAAGGCTGAGCACAGCCCAAAATAAATATTTTTAATTTAAAATATTTATTTTTAGCAATTAAATAAATAAATTTATATTAAAAATAAATGAATAAAAATAAGTAACAATGAATAAATATATAAATAAAACCATGTCCAGGTGTCCAGTGGGAACTCCCCTTTAAAACCACTTTTCACAAACATGGTATCTGGACTATGGAGTCTGGGACGAGACATAGGGCGGTCTTACTTACTCATTACAAACGACTGGAAGAAAAGTCATCATACTTGCCTTGCTTATGGATTTGCTGACATTCTTAACATTTATCTGGAGAATATTTCCAACAATTGGGAGAGGAGTGGGCCCAGGGGGCAGCTTCCCTTTGGCATGCCTCTGATTCCATAAAAAAAGCAAAATCAAAATAGAAAGACAGATCACCAGAACTACAAAGAGATTCATTGGTGCGCTTTGCGTGAGAGCAACTGAAAGCTTAGAATCCAAACACTTTATAAAAACCAAGTGCAAAGAAAAAAACAAACAAATAATGTGCAAGCTTATCATCAAACATGCAATAAGTCTTTGAACTTTTAAATAAATATTGCTTTATCATCAGTGCACTTTGACTTGTCAATAGATATTTAAATGAAAGGTTACATTAGTATTGATAAACATGTAAGTTTCAATGGAAATCTCAACTAAAAAATAATTCACTTTCTCAGAGTGACCATATTTTAGTAGTAAAATTGAAGCTATCAGAGTTTCAAAGGACTGGAATTCATAATCACAACAAATGATGAGAGCATCTCTGCTCATCATATAAGCAGAAAAAGAAGCACTCTCTTAGAGCTTTTTCTCATAAAATCGATGGAAAAGCCAGATGAAAACAGAAGAAGGGAGCAGGACAAATAAAGACAGGAATAGGGGGCTGTCTTATCTTAGAAAAGAGTAGAGCTATCCCACTAGGCCTCACAGAGCCTGTTTTTGGTGCCAGGAGTTCTGACACCACTTACTTCCAGAGGAGATGCTGGTCAGCAGACAGTAGACAGAAAACAGGAATAACAAGTCAAGGAAAGAAATCACTCAAAGACAGCAGTGGAAGGTCCCTTGGCTGCATATCACCCACCCCGCTTCTGTGCATGCCCATTTCCAATAAGGATCACATAGCCAGAGCAAACATTCTATGTTCACACCTAGGTGAAAAAATACACTCCAGCATTCAATACTATAAATATTTGAAACTGCCTAGAAACTCACAGATATGAACAAAATTTCAAGACTCAAAAGACATTTGAGGACCTCCAATTGCATAATAAGCATCAAACTTAAAATCAGAAAACTATTCCTTGAAGGACTTAACTTAATGAAAACAGAAAAGTTAAAATAAGTGTATCATCAGATAAATTGAGCCATGAAAAAGAAAAAGTTATTAAAAAACTGAGAAATTCTTGGTAATTAAGTATGTGGTGGCAAAAAGTATTTTTCAGTAAATGGATATGCTGAGTAATAAAATAGATTTAGTTCCATTTTCACTTATTTTAAACAGCAGTAAGATTTAGCAGTAACATGGGTTTCCACAAGGATAGAGTACAAAACAGTGATGATGAAAACATTAAACAAATTAAGTAGTATGGGAAATAGCTCTATTAATAGAAATCCTAGTGACTTTATCACAAGAGTTTTAAGGAGAGAGAAAAACAAGCAAACAATAATAAGCAAAGGAAATTGAACACATTTTTCCTACAATGATGAAAAATCCAAAAAATCCACCAAATTCTAAATAGGATTACAGAGAAAAATTCACACTCCCAAAATCTTATGAAACATGAGAATAACAAGGGAAAATAAAACCCTGAAAAGTTTTAAAGAGAAAAAGGAGGTTACAAAGAATGAGACTCAATTTAGAATAAATCTTTTCTTATGCATGCTTATAAATGATTTAAAATAATCAAGTAAAATTTAACTTACTTCCAGAGGAGATGCTGGTCAGCAGACAGTAGACAGAAAACAGGAATAACAAGTCAAGGAAAGAAATCACTCAAAGACAGCAGTGGAAGGTCCCTTGGCTGCATATCACCCACCCCGCTTCTGTGCATGCCCATTTCCAATAAGGATCACATAGCCAGAGCAAACATTCTATGTTCACACCTAGGTGAAAAAATACACTCCAGCATTCAATACTATAAATATTTGAAACTGCCTAGAAACTCACAGATATGAACAAAATTTCAAGACTCAAAAGACATTTGAGGACCTCCAATTGCATAATAAGCATCAAACTTAAAATCAGAAAACTATTCCTTGAAGGACTTAACTTAATGAAAACAGAAAAGTTAAAATAAGTGTATCATCAGATAAATTGAGCCATGAAAAAGAAAAAGTTATTAAAAAACTGAGAAATTCTTGGTAATTAAGTATGTGGTGGCAAAAAGTATTTTTCAGTAAATGGATATGCTGAGTAATAAAATAGATTTAGTTCCATTTTCACTTATTTTAAACAGCAGTAAGATTTAGCAGTAACATGGGTTTCCACAAGGATAGAGTACAAAACAGTGATGATGAAAACATTAAACAAATTAAGTAGTATGGGAAATAGCTCTATTAATAGAAATCCTAGTGACTTTACCACAAGAGTTTTAAGGAGAGAGAAAAACAAGCAAACAATAATAAGCAAAGGAAATTGAACACATTTTTCCTACAATGATGAAAAATCCAAAAAATCCACCAAATTCTAAATAGGATTACAGAGAAAAATTCACACTCCCAAAATCTTATGAAACATGAGAATAACAAGGGAAAATAAAACCCTGAAAAGTTTTAAAGAGAAAAAGGAGGTTACAAAGAATGAGACTCAATTTAGAATAAATCTTTTCTTATGCATGCTTATAAATGATTTAAAATAATCAAGTAAAATTTTCAAAAGCTCAATAGGAAATGATTTTCAAAATTGTTAGTCCATACCTGATAAATTCAATTCAACCATAAGGTTAAAGTATAGACATAAGGGGGCCTTCCCTGGTGGTCTAATGGTTAAGACTCCATGCTTCCACTGCAGGGAGCACGGGTTCAATCCCTGGTCAGGGCACTAAGGTCCTTCGTGCTGTGTGGTAGAGCCTGAAATAAAATAAGTAAGAAACATATAGACATTTTTGGACATGTGAACATGCAGAGTTTTATAATCTTGAAATCATTTCTGAAATAATTTCCTGCGGAAAAACTCCAAAAAAATTAAAAACATATCCCCAGAAGGGGAGAAAGTGAGACACAAAATTAATGATGTACAAAACGCAAGCAAAACTTTTGAGTCTATATAATGACTGAGAATGTGGTAGCAAAGCTTAAAGAAATTATCAAGTTAGTTTTCATAAGGAAAAGAGGGCTAAAATTCTAGATGTTTCTAACAAAATATGTAAGCTGATATAGAGGGTAGGAAGTTGTCAGCATTTAGAGAGTGGTCTGTCTTATTCTAGTAAGGCTATCAATAGTAATTCTAAATTTCAATTCTATGGACAGATACAAGCACTTACAATACCAAAATTTTGCCTGAAAGTTTGAAATACACCTAAAATGAAATATCTTTCCTTTTCATAGAAGAAAAGCAAAATGAAATGAAGAAAGCTTGATCAGTCCAGCTAAGGACAATATAAAAGAATGAAGTCTATTAAGCATGAGGTAAAAATCATCAAGTGAGGCACTATGACCTCATTTCCTACAAAGACTGCATGGGTTTTTATTAGAAGCACCTCTTGAATATACTGCCCAAGACCTGTATGGATTGAATAAATATGAAGACTAAACGTGAATTCTGTGTACAAAAATCAAGTGCAAACAATAGCAATGATGAAAATTACCCAAAAAGTTGTATGGAAAATAGTTCTAGAATGTCCTTTATTGCTAGCAAGCACATCAGTAACAGTTATTTCAGCTATATCTAGATACTTAGTTTAACATTTAATTAATTAATTTAGATAATACATGCATGCTAAGTCACTTCAGTCATGTCTGACTCTTTGCGATCCCATGGACTTTAGTCAGTCAGGTTCCTCTGTCCATGGGATTCTCCAAGCAAGAATACTGGAGTGGGTTGCCATGCCCTCCTCCAGGAAATCTGCCCAACCCAGGGATTGAAACCACCTCTCTTATATCTCCTGCATTGGCAGGTAGGCTCTTCACCATTAGCACTACCTGGGAAGCTCAATGTAGTTAATAAATACTTCCTAATGTTTAAGAAGTCAAATTTAATAATAAAATACAGCTAACATATAACCAACAAGATAAGATTGATTGGAAATATTTTATTGGCTCTTCTGTGCCAGATATTTCCCACTCAGCTCAATTAGCTCACTTGATCTTCATAAGATGCTTTGAACAGAAATGTTTCAGCTGAATTACCTGATACCTCCCTGCCCAGTTAATATGGAAATATTTTATTGGCTCTTCTGTGCCAGATATTTCCCACTCAGCTCAATTAGCTCACTTGATCTTCATAAGATGCTTTGAACAGAAATGTTTCAGCTGAATTACCTGATACCTCCCTGCCCAGTTAATAAAGGGGAGAGATGGAATGGAACCTAAGATATCTGCCACACCACATATGCCAAGTATAACTTTAAAAAAGAAACTGGTGTTCCACAACAACAGCTGCCTGGAGAGAAGTCCCCCTCTTAAGAGTTGTGCACATATAAAACTGTACCAGGACAGCCAGTGTTACTTAATTTTCAACATGGAAGTCAGCAAGAAGGTTCTCAGAGACGAGAGCTTCCCTCCAAAGCTTCTGAAGCAGCAGAGGAGCACAGCTCAGGGCACAGGCTGGGGAACTAACCACATCCAATAATAACTCAGTCTGGAAAGACCACCATGTCCATATTCCACAGATAAAAACACAACATATTAAAACTAGCATCTAAATGTAATAAAATCAAAAGAATCAAATTTAAAAGCATTCTTTAAAGCCACTATTAGATTTTTAAATAATGTGTCTAGAATTCTAAAGTGCTTTTTTTAAAGAAAATAAATGACTTCCCTTAACTAAAAAATAATTATTTTTATTTGTAGAAAGTTTATGAAGCACATTTGTGGCTGCCTTATTATTTGACTCTCATCATCAACTCACAAAACAGATATCTTTCAATCCGTTTTACAGATGAGGAGAATGGGAACCAGAACTGAATGGATACATTCAAATTGCTATTTCTAAGCCATAGTACAAGACTTCAACTCTGGTTTTGTAACTTGTGAACTCTGCATTGGAAAGCATTTCAAGTCAAATACATTCTACATTTGCTGAGTAAATGTTATGTATCTTGAAGCCTCGTTTTGGCATGAAAATCCATTTAGGATTTAAAAGTTACTGAGTCACAAATTTCATCATGAGTAAATAAAAATAAGAGTACAGAAAAGTTTGTCCCTTTGAAATCTTTAGAACCTCAGGAAGCCAGACTCACAGATCAAAGAATTTGATTTCAAAGAAAAGCACCTATTAGGTGCACAACCCCATACCTATTGTGTGCTGCCTGAAGACATTCTTGACTGGAAGAAGACTTGATTTTCTTGTTGTTACTCTTTTGGGATTCAGATGACCATTATACCCATTACTGTGTATTCTTCTAAGAATCCCTTAGAAGAAATGGAGTAGCCCTCACAATCAATAAAACAGTCTGAAATATAGTACTTGGGTGCAATCTTAAATGATAAATGATCTACATTCATTTCCAAGGCAAACCATTCAACCTCACAGTAATCCAAATCTATGCACAAACCACTGATGCCAATGAGGCTGAAGTTGACCCATTCTATGAAGACTTACAAGATAGAATGAACACCAAAAGAAAACGTCCTTTTCATGATAGGGGGCTGGAATGGAAAAGTAGGAAGTCAAGAGATACCTGGAGTATCAAGCAAGTTTGGCCTTAGAATACAAAATGAAACAGGGCAAAAGCTAACTGAGTTTGACAAGAGAACAGACTGGTCATAGACTGGTCATGAAACACCCCTTTCCAAAAACACAAGGGATGGCTCTACATATGGACAATACCAAACAGTCAATACTGAAATAAGATTGATTATATTCATTGCAGCTTAAGATGGAGAAGCTCTGTGCAACAAAAAAGGAACTGGAGCTAAGTGTGGCTCAGATCATCCTTACTGCAAAATTGCTCCTTATTGCAAAAATTCATGCTTAAATTGGAGAAAGTAGGGAAAACCAGTATGACATTCAGCTATGACCTAAATCAAATCCCTTATAACTATACAGAGGAGGAGAAAGACAGATTCAAGGGGTTAGATCTCGTAGACAGAGTGCCTGAAGAATGGACAGAGGCTTGAAACATTGTACAGGGGGCGGGGACCAAAACCATCCCAAAGAAATAGAAAACAAGAAAGCAAAGTGGTTATCTGAGGAGGGTTTACAAAGAGCTGAGGAAAGAAGAGAAGTGAAAAGGCAAGGGAGAAAGGGAAATATACACCCAAATGAAGGCAGTGTTTCAGAGAATAGCAAGGAGAGATAAGAAGGTTTTCTGCAATGAATAATGAAGAAAAGTAAATGAAAACAATAGAATGGGAAAGACTTGAGATCTCTTCAAGAAAATTGATAATATCAAAGGAACATTTAATGCAAAGATAGGCATTAAAAAGAAACTGTAAAGACCTAACAGAGAAAGAAGAAATTAAGAAGAGGTGGCAAGAATACACAGAACTGCACAAGAAATTGTTAATGACCTGGATAACCATGATGATGTGGCCCCCAATCTAGAGGCAAACATCCTGGAATGTGAAGTCAAGTGGGCCTTAGGAAATATTAATACAAACAAAGTTAGTGAAGGTGATGGAATTCCTGCTGAACTATTTCAAATCTTAAAAGATGATGCTGTTATAGTGTAGCACTCAATATGTCAGCCAATTTGGAAAACTCAGCAGTGGCCACAGGACTGGAAAAAGGTCAGTTTTTATTCCAGTCTCAAAGAAGAAGAGTGTCAAAGAATGGTCAAACTGTTGAATAATTGCACTCATTTCTCATGCTAGTAAGGTTATGCTCAAAATCCTTCAAACTTGGCTTAAGCAGTATCTGAAATGAAAACTTTCAGATGTACAAGTTGGGTTTAGAAAAGGCAGAGGAACCAGAGGTCAAATTGTCAACATTTTTTGGATCATTATGAAAGCAAGGAAATTCCAGAAAAATATCTACTTCTGCTTCATTGACTACCCTAAAGCCTTTGACTGATTGGATCACAACAGACTGTGGAAAATTCTTAAGGAGATAGGAATACCAGACCACATTACCTGTGTCCTGAGAAACCTATATACAGGTCAAGAAGCAACAGTTAAAATATTACATGGTTCAATGCCATTCTCCCAATGTATACTATCATGTAAGAAATGAATCCCTAGTCTAGGTTCGATATAGGATACAGGATGCTCGGGGCTGGTGCACTGGGATGACCCAGAGAGATGACAGGGGTGGGTGGTGGGAGGGGGATTCAGGGTTGGGAACTCATGTACACCTGTGCTGGATTCATGTCAATGTTTGGCAAAACCAATACAGTATTGTAAAGAAAAAAAATTTTTAAATATATTTCAAAAAAAAATCCTTTCAAATATTTCCTAATGCAAAAAAAAAAAAAAGATTACATGGAACAACTTATTAGTTCAAACTTGAGAAAAGAGTTTAAAAGGCAGTGTATTGTCAACCTGTTTATTTAACTTCTATGCTGGGTACATCATGCAAAATACCAGGCCGAATGAATCCAAAGTTAGAATCAAGATTGCCAGGATAAATAGCAACAACCTCAGATATGCCAATGACACCATAGTTATGGCAGAAAGGGAAGAAGAATTCAAGAGCCTCTTGATGAAAGTGAAAGAAGAGAGTGGGAAAAATTGGCTTAAAACTCAACTTTCCAAAATTTGAGATCATGGCATATTGTCCCATCACTCCATGGCAGAGAAGAGAGTCTCATATGCCTAACCATTTTACTCTTCATAGAAAGAAGAAAACACAGAAATTGTTGAGCTGGGACAGATCTTAGGAATATTCTAATAAAATGCTTATATCTGTATTTTAAGAGCAATGTGATAATGGCTCAGAGAGGCAAAGACTTCCACACATAATCACACACTGGGTTCATATCAGAACTTCCAGTTGAAAAGTCTTTGCTTTCTCAGATATGAGTTTTTTAATCATGTGAATCTGAAGAAATTGTAAATATTGAACATAGTAAACACATACTATTAAATTTTAACTCTCTAGTAGATTAACACGAGAAAGCTGAAAGGTTATGAAAGTTTGTGATAACCTGTGTTACCCCAGATAGTAGGGACATCAAAGTTTAGGGAACAACAGTCTTCTACCTAAAGTCCTCAATCAGAGCTCAAGAAGAAACTGGGATGTTAATACAAGACATACTGTCCTGCCCTTTGCTCTCAGTGATCCCCAAAATTCTAAATAAAGAATATGTCAGAATATTTGAGTACAGAATCTACTTTCTAGGTCCCTGACCAGAGCTCTACTTTATGAGTAGGTAGAGAATAGGCATTAGTTGAGGCTAAAAAAATCATACCATCCCCCAAGTAAGCAACGTTCAGTGTGGTGAGGGAACCTTTAGGTAGAAAGAGTTCCTTCACCAGGAGAGGGAGACAAGTCTGAGTAACAGGCTTCTCTAGTCTTTGGGGTCATTGTACAAATATCCTGCTTTGATTTCACCCTACCCAGACTCACAAAGCTCAGATGTATACAGATGTGAGGAACAAGAAGAAAAGCAGGGACTACTAATAGCAGCCACACAGTAGAAGTTGTTGCAGTTCACAGGGACCTACTTAAGAGACAAACTCAGCAGATTCCACCACTGATTAAACAGATCTTGCAAGCCACCTGGCATTTCCTGCAGATGACACCAGTTTTTGCACCACGAGTATTCACATTTGCTGATGTGGCTACTGGAGCCCCTTCCCAGTCTGTCCCCAGACCCCTGCCAGAGTCCAAGAGCCACGCCTAAACTCAGATTTTTTTTACTGAGGCTGTGTGAGTGCAAAATGCAAGCCTACACTCCTCTGGGTGAGACTCCAGCCTGAGCCCTGTGTGTGGCGTCTACTGTAGTGCACATGTCTAGGGGGCGAGTTTGCAGCTGTGGGAGAATTTGCCATCAGCCAGGACCCTTGCAACTGCCAGTGAGCCCTTACTTGGCCTGATTCTTGCTTCATATATATATATATGTCTGCACCTGGCTTCTGCCCCAACATAAGACCTGTAGGTGACTCGTGCTGCTGAGTTTGTGTCCACCACTTTCTCTGGCTACCATCAATGCCTGTCCTGTTCCCTAGCCACTGGGTTTTTAGACAAAACTGAAGATGCCTATTATCCTTGCAGCCACTGGGAAACCCCAGCAGTGTTCATGAAGGTCGACATAGTTTGTCAGTGTTGTGGTATCAGTGGCCTGAACTGAAGAGACATCATACCCCTTTCCTCAGACTCAGTGATCCACATGCTCCCATTACTCATACCATGCAGCACTTGACAACAAAAACAAGAGCAGGAGCTGACCTCTTTATTACCATATTCAGACTTAAATTGAAAAAAGTAGGGAAAACCACTGGATCATTCAGGTATGACCTAAATCAAATCTCTTATGATTATACAGTGGAAGTGAGAAATAGATTTAAGGAACTAGATCTGATAGATACAGTGCCTGATGAACTATGGAATGAGGTTCGTGACATTGTACAGGAGACAGAGATCAAGACCATCTCCATGGAAAAGAAATTCCTAAAAGCAAAATGGTTGTCTGAGGAGGCCTTACAAAGAGCTGTGAAAAGAAGAGAAGCGAAAAGCAAAGGAGAAAAGGAACGATATAAACATCTGAATGCAGAATTCCAAAGAATAGCAAGAAGAGGTAAGAAAGCCTTCTTTAGCAATTAATGCAAAGAAATAGAGGAAAAGAACAGAATGGAAAAGACTAGAGATCTCTTCAAGAAAATTAGAGATACCAAGGGATTATTTCACGCAAAGATGGGCTCAATAAAGCACAGAAATGGTATGAATCTAACAGAAGCAGAAGATATTAAGAAGAGGTGACAAGAATACAGGAAGAACTGTACAAAAAAGATCTTCACCACCCAGATAATCACGATGGTGTGATCACTCATCTACAGTCAGACATCCTGGAATGTGAAGTCAAGTGGGCCTTAGAAAGCATCTAAGCTTTCTACTGGAACAAAACTACTGGAGGTGATGGAATTCCAGTTGAGCTATTTCAAATCCTGAAAGATGCTGTGACAGTGCTGCACTCTATATGTCAGCAAATTTGGAAAACTCAGCAGTGGTCACAGGAGTGGAAAAAGCCAGTTTTCATTCCAATTCCAAAGAAAGGCAATGCCCAAAATCCTCAGACTACCACAATTGCACTCATCACATGCTAGTAAAGTAATGCTCAAAATTCTCTAAGCCAGGCTTTAGCAATCCATGAACCGTGAACTTCCAGATGTTCAAGCTGGTTTTTGAAAAGGCAGAGGAACCAGAGGTCAAGTTGCCAACATCCACTGGATCATGGAAAAAGCAAGAGAGTTCCAGAAAAACATCGATTTCTGTTTTATTGACTATGTCAAAGCCTTTGACTGTGTGGATCACAACAAAGTGGGGATAATTCTGAAAGAGATGGGAATACCAGACCACCTGACCTGCCTCTTGAGAAACCTAATGCAGGTCAGGAAGCAACAGTTAGAACTGGACATGGAAAAACAGACTAATGTCAAATAGGAAAAGGAGTATCTCAGGCTGTATATTGTCACCCTGCTTGTTTAACTTCTATGCAGAGTACCTCATGAGAAACGCTGGACTGGAACAAGAACAAGCTGGAATCAAGCTTGCCGGCAGAAATATCAATAACCTCAAATATGCAAATGACATCACTCTTATGCAGAGAGTGAAGAGGAACTAAAAAGCCTCTTGATGAAAATGAAAGTGGAGAGTTAAAAAGTTGGCTTAAAGCTCAACATTCAGAAAACCAAGATCATGGCATCTTATTCCATCACTTCATGGGAAACAGGTGGGGAAACAGTGGAAACAGTGTCAGACTTTATTGTTTAGGGCTCCAAAATTACTGCAAATGGTGACTGCAGCCATGAAATTAAAAGACGCTTACCCCTTGGAAGAAAAGTTAGGACCAACCTAGATAGCATATTCAAAAGCAGAGACATTACTTTGCCAACAAATGTCTGTCTAGTCAAGGCTATGGTTTTTCCAGTGGTCACGTATGGATATGAAGAAAGCTGAGTGCCAAAGAATGGATATTTTTGAACTGTGGTGTTGGAGAATACTCTTGAGAGTCCCTTGGACTGCAAGGAGATCCCACCAGTCCATTCTAAAGGAGATCAGTCTTAGGTGTTCTTTGGAAGGAATGATGCTAAAGCTGAAACTTCAGTACTTTGGCCACCTCATGCGAAGAGTTGACTCATTAGAAAAGACCCTGATGCTGAGAGGGATTGGGGGCAGGAGCAGAAGGGGACGACAGAGGATGAAATGGCTGGATGACATTACTGACTCGATAAACATGAGTTTGAGTGAACTCTGGGAGTTGGTGATGGACAGGGAGGCCTGGCGTGCTGCAAGTCATGGGGTCGCAAAGAGTCGGACACCCGTAAGCAACTGAACTGACTGACTTAGTGGCGTGTGCGAAGAGTACAGTTGTGCGGTAGTTTCCTGGAGAGCGGGGCCGGCGCACTAACGCGGCCGAGAGGAGCTACCCCACGTCCAAGGTCAGTGGCGGCCGGGATGAGACACCCCACGTCCGAGGTCAGGGGTGACTGGGAGGAGACACCCTGCTTCCGAGGTCAGTGATGGCGGCCAGGAGGTGACAGCCCGCAGCCGACGTCAGGGGGCTGGCCGGGAGGAGCTATCCCGTGTGCGAGGTCATGGGTGGCCGGGAGGAGCTCCCCCGCGTCCGAGATCACGTGCGGCCAGGAGGAGACACTCCGCGTCCAAGGACAGGGGCAGCCAGGAGAAGTCACTTTGCGCCCGAGGCCAGGGGCGGTGACCTCGAGGAGCCACCCAGGCCCAAAACCAGGGTTGGCAGCCTGGAGGAGCAACACAAGAAGCAGTGGCTGCACAGGCGCAAGAGGGCCTAGAGGAGCTATCCCACGTTGAAGGTCAGGAACGGCGGTAAGGAGATATCCCTTGTCCAAGGTAAGGAGCAGTGGCTGTGCTTTGCTGGAGCAACCGTGAAGAGATTCCCCACACCCAAGGTAAGAGAAACCCAAGTAAGATGGTAGGTGTTGCAAGAGGGCATCAGAGGGGCACTAAAACCTTACACACAGAAAACTAGTCAATCTAATCACACTAGGACCACAGTCTTGTCTAACGGAATGAAACCAAGCCACGCCTGCAGGGCAACCCAAGGCGGGCGGGTCATGGTGGAGAGGTCTGACAGAACGTGGTCCACTGGAGAAGGGAATGGTAAGCCACTTCAGTATTCTTGCCTTGAGAACCCTATGAACACTATGAAAATTAACAATAATGATTTGTTTTAAATCATAAAGCACATATGAGATTATGTCATAAACCACATATAAGATGAGTGAAAATTGACATAATAAAATAAAGCAGCTGGTGCGGACTTATACCAGTATGATAATCAGATTGGATTCATAAGGTCTGACATCCTAGGACCCAGGTACTGAGTATTTCAGATGCTGTCGAGGTTCACATTAGCAACAACACTGCCACTTGTCTTAAATTTATCCTTGTTTGTTACCTGTTTCTTCTGCCTCAAAATACCACTGCCCTTCTTTGGACCTAGGATCATTCATCTATAACATAAGACTGGAGTAAATAATTTGTAACATTTCTTCCAGCTCCGTGACTTCTTCATAGTTCAGTTTATCTTCATCTGTTCTTTCCAGGGAACAGATGTATTAACATCCCTGACTTCTG
>SJYC01056917.1:0-15548 GCA_006408675.1 Madoqua kirkii
TATCATACTTTCATAATTTAAAGGATTAAAAATATTTAAAAATAAAAATATACTTACTGTATAGCATGGGAGTCTAATCAATATTCTATAATTTTCTATATAGGAAAATGATCTAAAGGCTAAAAAGAGTGGATATAAGTATATGTACAACCTATTCACTTTGCTGTATACTTGCAACTAACATTTGTAAATCAAGTATACTCCAATAAACTTGTTTAATTTGGTAATAAATAAATAAAAATGGCGTAAAATATACTGATTGTCTCAAGTCATAAATTTGCAACTGATTGTTGACTTGAATCCAGAGTTTTGAGCTGTTTTTTGGCATCAAATTATTTATTTCACTGGTTCTCAATCCTGACTGCACAATGGAATTTTTTTTAAAAATTATCAAACATGGATCCCAGCCCAGTACAAGTAAATGACAATCTCCAAAGTCATTACTGGACAGAGGGAAAACAAGACTAAAGTACACTTTAATTTTATCAATGGCCAAAGTCTACTCAGAATAGAGTATAAAGTGGATGTGATTGATTGATATCTTTAGTCCTCAGAGAGACCCATATTGAATCAGCAGGGACAGATTTCAGGCTCACAGTCGTCTGAGTGAGAAGAGGAGGTGTGTTCTCAATCCTGACTGCACAATGGAATTTTTTTTAAAAATTATCAAACATGGATCCCAGCCCAGTACAAGTAAATGACAATCTCCAAAGTCATTACTGGACAGAGGGAAAACAAGACTAAAGTACACTTTAATTTTATCAATGGCCAAAGTCTACTCAGAATAGAGTATAAAGTGGATGTGATTGATTGATATCTTTAGTCCTCAGAGAGACCCATATTGAATCAGCAGGGACAGATTTCAGGCTCACAGTCGTCTGAGTGAGAAGAGGAGGTGCCAATGGATCTGGCTGTGGTCCTGGTGCTCTGTCTCTCCTGCCTGCTTCTCCTCTCACTCTGGAAACAGAGCTCTGGGAGAGGGAAGCTCCCACCAGGCCCCACTCCTCTCCCAATTCTTGGAAATATCCTACAGTTAGATATTAAGAACATCAGCAAATCTTTAACCAATGTAAGTAGCCTTTATGCTCCTCCAGTGGCTTGAAAAGGGTAAGAAAACTAAGTCCAGTTTTTTTGCAGGTCAACTATGTTGTCAAATCTTTTCATATTTCCAATGTAATTAACCTCCAATTAAAATAAATTATATTTAAGTCCAGTTTTAAAAATAATATATATTTCTCTGGGCACAGTGTTGTTTTTTTTTTTTTTTTACCTTTTAGTTTGCATTTATTTATTTTTGAGTGCATTGGGTCTTCCTTGCTGCGTACAGCTCTCTCTAGTTGTGGCAGATTGGAGCTATTCTCTAGTCATGGTGCACAGGCTTCTCATTGTGGTGGCTTCTCTTGTGGAGCATGGGTTCTAGGGCACATGGACTCAGGAGTTGTGAAAAACAGGCTTAGTTGCCCTTTGGCATAAGGGATCTTTTTGCACCAGAGATTGAACTTTCTCAGTGGGTGAATTCTTAACCACTGGACCAGCAGGGAAATCCTGGGCACGTTGTTAAAACAAATCAGCAAATTACTCCCTGTAAATTCTAGTATTCCTGTTGCCTTTTCTGGCCTGTCATTGTCATGAGGAGAGAAAAGAAGTAATGTGTTTTGTGAGCAGAGAAATATTTATGTTTGTGCAAGTAATAGAATCAAAATAATAAAGTGGCAAAAGCTGCAAGTGTTACTTCCCTATTTTGTTTCACAGCCTATTGCTATGATTTGGGACTGAAAGTCAATGATAAGGTTTTTTTTGTGATTAGAGATTTCCTTGCAGAAGTCTTTTACTATATAAGCTGTATGTTTTGTTCAGATGGCCATGAAAATAGAACTTTTCTGAAGTACATTGTGGTTGGTATTAAGGAAATAGCTCTTCATTCAGCACAAGAATGAGTGAATGAGAGAAATAAGTCACCAGTCAGGGTCCCACTGGCAGCAGAAGGACTCATTTGGATTCTTCAGGAAGCTCCTGTCTGTACCCGGTAAATACTTCAGGATGGAAGATATTGTTCCTCCATGAGATATGCATATCCTGACAATGCCTCTATGATGCTTCCTCCCTTTCTAAGTTAGTGACACTACTGGATCTCAAACTAAGCTGGGCATTAGAGTTATCTGAATTCATTTTTTAAAATATGGAATTCTAGTATTCATCACAGGGCTAGGGAATATGAATTCCCATTGGAAGAGCCCTGCACGTGGTTCTGAAGCAGCCAGCTAGGTGATGGTTTAAAGATGGGCCTCGGGGATTGATGCCTTGCTCCTTAAGGATCAGAAGGTGAATAAGAGTTTCAAATTTAAATCTATGTAGTAGCCATGGGACGCTGGAAAGGAAATGAAATTCCACAACCTGTTTCTTTATTTATTGTTGTTGTTGTTCAGTTGCTCAGTTGTGTCTGACTCTTTGCGACCCTGTGGACTGCAGCATGGCAGGCTTCCCTGTCCATCACTATCTGCCAGAGCTTGCTCAAACTCATGTCCATTGAGTCAGTGATGCCATCCAACCATATTGTCCTCTGTCATACCCTTCTCCTCCTGCCTTCAATCTTTCCCAGCATCAGGATCTTTTCAAATGAGTCACCTCTTTGCATCAGGTGGCCAAAGCGTTGGAGCTTCAGCTTCAGCATCAATCCTTCTAATGAATATTCAGGGTTAATTTCATTTAGGATTGACTGGTTTGATCTCCTTGCAATCCAAGGGACTCTAAAGAGTCTTCTCCAATGCTACAATTCAAAAGCGTCAATTCTTCAGCGCTCAGCCTTCTTTATGGTCCAACTCTCACATCCATACATAACTACTGAAAACACCATAGCTTTGACTAAACAGACTTATGTCATCAGAGTAATGTCTCTGCTTTTTAATATGCTGTCTAGGTTGGTCATAGCTTTTCTTCCAAGGAGCAAGCACCTTTTAACTTCATTGCTGCAATCACCATCTGCAGTGATTTTGGAGCCCAAGAAAATAAAATCTGTCACTGTTTCCATTGTTTTCCCATCTATTTGCCATGAAGTGATGGAACTGGATGCCATGATCTTAGTTTTCTGAAGGTTAAGCTTTAAGCCAACTTTTTCTCTCTCCTCTTTCACTTTCATCAAGAGGCTCTTTGGTTTCTCTTTGCTTTCTGCCATAAAGGTGGTGTCATCTGCATATCTGAGGTTATTGATATTTCTCCAGAAAAACTTGATTCCAACTTGTGCTTCATCAAGCCCGACATTTCTCATGATATACTCCTTATTTATAAGCCGGGCAAATAAACCTGCTGAAGGTGCTGATATGCGAATTTATTGTAATCAAGGTACCAGTTACTTGGGCCATTGCCTAGCATAACAGATGGAAATGGAAACAGTAACAATTACCATCATCAGTTGAGTTCAGTTCAGTTCAGTCGCTCAGTCGTGTCCGACTCTGCGACCCCATGAATCGCAGCATGCCAAGCCTCCCTGTCCATCACCAGCTCCTGGAGTTCACTCAGACTCACTCCATTGAGTCAGTGATGCCATCCAGCCATCTCATCCTCGGTCATCCCCTTCTCCTCCTGCCCCCAATCCCTCCCAGCATCAGACTCTTTTCCAGTGAGTCAACTCTTCACATGAGGTGCCCAAAGTACTGGAGCTTCAGCTTTAGCATCATTCCTTCCAAAGAAATCCCAGGGCTGATCTCCTTCAGAATGGGCTGGTTGGATCTCCTTGCAGTCCAAGGGACTCTCAAGAGTCTTCTCCAACACCACAGTTCAAAAGCATCAATTCTTCAGTGCTCAGCTTTCTTCACAGTCCAACTCTCATATCCATACATGACCACTGGAAAAAACATAGCCTTGACTAAACAGATCTTTGTTGGCAAAGTAATGTCTCTGCTTTTCAATTACCATCATACTTATGTATTAAATTCAGAAATATTTAGGCTGTATATGGCAGAATGAAAGCATAATAGTAGGATGATAATACATTCTGCCTCAGGCACAATATATTTTCAAATATTGACTTCTTTTGTTATTATGTGTACCTCCCTTCACAGCTCTCAAAAATCTACGGCCCTGTGTTCACTGTGTATTTTGGCATGAAGCCCATCGTGGTCTTGCATGGATATGAAGCAGTGAAAGAAGCCCTGATTGATCTGGGAGAGGAGTTTTCTGGAAGAGGAGCATTTCCATTGGCTGAAAAAGCTAATGTAGCAAATGGTATGTGTTAACCATTGGCAATGAAAGTGGGCAGGATGGAAACAGGAATTTGAAGAGCTCTCCACCAGAGCTTGGTCCATGTGGGGGGCTGCTAAGTGTCAGCTTACTTCTCCTTCCCTAGGACCTCTCTCCTAGTTCTATTTCTCCTCCTGGTAGGTATCCTTTTCAGCAATGGGAAGACATGGAAGGAGATACGGCGCTTCTCCCTCATGACTCTGAGAAATTTCGGGATGGGAAAGAGGAGCATTGAGGACCGAGTTCAAGAGGAAGCCCGCTGCCTGGTGGAGGAGTTGAGAAAAACCAATGGTGAGCAATTCTATGCTCTGATAGCTCTATCTTTACTAGTCTTCTCTCTCTCCAATGATTCTGCCTCTTAGAAGCATTTCAGGATGGGCCACATCTTTCCTATGGGTCATGACTGTCAGCCCTCATGTGGAGGAGAAAGAGTTTCAAGAAGAGAACCAAGTGGACTTTTGTGTATCTATGCTTGCTGTGTGTGGACTTCTATGATTACACATACCATGCTGTTACAAAAAGTCATTTATTCGTAGTGTCTCCTGAGCCCTGTTTTAATATCAGAAATCACTAAGAATAGTTTTGAATCATTTCATGAAGAGAGAACAGTGATATTCCTGTATCACAAATGTGGTTGTCTGTTTTAGAGCATTTCACCACGGAATACTTGTTAAGTGGACAGGGTAGGAATGACCTCCTCATGTCCTTATGGAGCATGAAACAAGTGGCATATGTATTTACTTAATTGAAATGTATTCTTATATTCAGTCTCACAGACACATCTGAGAGTTATTCCAGGACCCAGTCCTGAAGTTCTGGCCAATAGTTATGTCATCTATGATTTCAGTCCATTAGGAATATCTATCTCAATGAAGTTCTCCTCAATCATGAGTTTTCTGTAAAGGCATGAGTGCATGCTAAGTCCCTTTGGTCATATCCGACACTTTGTGACTTTATGGACTGTAGCCCACTAGGCTCCTCTCCCCATAGGATTCTCCTTGCAAGAATACTGGAGTGTGCTGCGGTCCCCTCCTCCAGGAGATCTTCCTGACTCGGATTTAACCTGTGTCTCCCTCTTAAGTCTTCTGCATTGGCAGGCAGGCTCTTTATCATTAGCTCCACCTGGGAAGCCCTCTCTGTAAAGGCAGCACTATTTAAACATACCAGCATCAATGATTTTTGCTAATCAATACTCACTATATTTATATTTTGAAAAAATATATGCTACACATATTCAGTACAATATGCCAAACCAAGTGATTAATATGAAATGTTTTATTTAACTATATTTCAACCTAATTAGTACCTTTTTACCCTGTCTTCTCAAACTAGAATTTGACTCTGTTTTCAGTTTACCAAACTTTGCTCCATCATTATTGGATTTTGATAACAAATCTATGGTAAATATTTACTTCCCACTACCAGGCACAAAGTGTTTGTCATAATGACTCTGATTTTTCAGCTTGTATTACAAATTACACTGGGTTTTTTTTCTTCAGAATTAAAGTATTTTTATGGTAAACAACATATAACATGAGATCCTCTTAACATATTATTGTGTGCAGAACAGTATTATTAACTATAATCACACAGTGAAAAGTGAAGTCACTCAGTCATGTCCAACGTTTAGTGACCCCACGGAATGTAGCCTACCAGGCTCCTCTATCCATGAGATTTTCCAGGCAAGAATACTGGAGTGGGTTGCCATTCCCTTCTCCAGGAGATCTTCCTGACCAAGGGATTGAACCCAGGTCTCCCACATTGTAGGCAGACGCTTTACCGTCTGAACCACCAAGGAAGTTAATCACACAGTAGGCCTTTAGAACTTTCATCCTTCATGACTGATACTCTCTACCCTCGAACTCTCCATTTCTTTTCCCCGAGGCCCTGCTAACCAGCAATCTACTTGCTATTTCTGTGAGTTTGACTTCTTTGGCTACTTCATTTCAGTGGAATCGTGAAACATTGGTCCTTTCATGCCTGATTTTTCTATTTAGGAAAATATGCTCATGGGTCATCCACATTGTAGTATGTGACAAGATTTATTTCATGTTTATGACTGAATAGTACTCCACTGTGTGTATTTACATATTTTCTTTCTTTGCTAATTATTGAGGGTATTTAGGTTCTTTCTACCCCATGGCTATATCTATTTGAGATCCCAAATCAGTTCAGTTCTTTTCAATAAAAACTCATAAATGGGACTTCTGGGTAATATAGTAATTACATTGAATATTTCTGGTTTTTGAGGAGCTTCCACAGTCAAAATATGAACACAAGGGCTGGTCCAACCACATCATTGGTTATTAATAAGCTGAGACCAGCACAAAACTTAATGATTAGTGATGTTAACATTGTCTTAGATACCTATTAACCAATTTTCTTTATTTTTTTAAATGAACACAAGTTAAAAATATTATATAACTCATTAATGAGGAAATAAGTTACAATAAATAGTAACAGAGTGTTCCAACCAGGTTATAAGACAAGAGTGAAAAAGTACAGATTTATTTAGAGTGAAAAAATGTTGATATGAATGTGCAAATGAAGACAAAACTATCTAGTAAAGTCAACTGAATCTCTACAGAACAGAGTTTGTATGTCTAGAGACAAGAATTATTTTGTGTCACTATCTATTGTTGAAAATTGAAAGAGTTGCAAAATATCTCCCATAGAATTATAAAAGAGTGAACTATATAGATAGTGCAAAGTTTTCTACTGAACCATACATTTTCCCTACATGGTAGCTGTAACTACACCTACATATCCAGGTTTAAAAAAAAATCAACTTCCTGAATGGATGTGGTCTATACTCAATATTTCCCCCCAGGTTCATTGAGATATACTTGATATTGTGTAAGTTTGAAGTATACAGTATGTTGATTTTATATACTCATATATTGAAATAGATTACTACCATAGCACTGTCTAGCACCTCCATCAAGTCCCATAATTACCTTTCTTTAGAAAACATAAAATCTAATTTCTCAGCAATTTTTTGATATGTAATATGGCTATGTTAAGCCTATTAATACTGTTGTGCATTAGATTCCCCAGAACTGATTCATTTTCTAACTGGAAATCTGTATTCTTTGAGCAACATCTTCTTATTTCCCCAACCTCCTGCCCCCTAAAAACCATCCTTTTACTCTGTTTCTATGTGTTAGTTTTTGTTTTTTACATTCCATATATAAGTGATTTCGTATAGTATTTGTCTTGTCTGTCTTATTTCACTCAGCATAAAGTGCTCACGATCCATTCAGTGGTAGCAAATACAAGGATTTACTTCCTCTCATGGATGTATTCCATTGTGTGTGTATATGTGTATATCACTCAAGTACTGCACTTAAAGTGATGTATATACAGTAGACACTTGAACAATGTGGGTTTAAACTCATTGGTCTACTGATATGTGTATATTTTCCAGTAAGTATTTGCTACAGTACCACATGATTCATGCTTGGTTGGATCCTGGAACATCTAACTGCAGGTGTGGTAGGCCAGCTGTAAAGTTGTACGTGGACTTTCAACTGCGGCCGCGTGGGATGGGGGTCAGTGCTCCATTTCCATGTTGTTCAAGGGTCAGCTTTTTGTGTGTATATTTATTTTTTCTTTATCCATTCAACAGTTGATGGAGCTTGGTTTGTCTCCACATCTTAGATATTGTAAATAATGCTGCAATAAACATGAAGTATAGAAACCTCTATGATATTCTGTTTTCATTTTATTCAGAAGTAGCAATGCTGGATCATATGGTAGTTCTATTTTTAATATATAGAAGAACTTCCATACTGTTTTACATAGGACTGTAGAAGTTTACATTCACTCCAATAGTGTCATGGTAATGTTGAGAACCTTTTATGTACTTGTTGGCCATTTGCATGTCTTTAGGCAGATGTCTGTTCAGTTCCTCTGCCCACTTTTAACCAGGTTGCTTTTCTTTTTATTGCATTGTATGAGTTCTCTACATATTTTGGATATTAATCCTTTATAAGAAATATGGTTTGCAAATATTTTTTCACATTTTGTAGGTTTCCTTTCATACTTATTTTGCTGTGCAGAAAAGCTTTTTACTTTGATGTAGTCCCATTAGTTTACTTTATATTTTATTGCTTGTGCTTTTGGTGTCACATTTAAAATATCACATTTGCCAAAACCATTCTCAAGGAGTGTTTTCTCTAAGTTTATTTCTAGTAGTTTCATGCTTTCAGGTCTTCCATTGAAGTCTTTAATCCACTTAAAGTTAACTTTTATGAGTGGTAAAGATAGGGGTCTTGTTTCATTTTTTTGCATGTGAATTTGTAGTTTTCCTAACACTATTTATTGAAAAGACTATCCTTCTCCATTGAGTATTCTTGGCTCCCTTGTCAAATATTAGTTGATAATATATATATGGGTTTATTGCTGGGCTCTGAAATCTGTTGCATTGGTTTATGTGTTTGTTTTTATGCCAGCACAATATTCTTTTGATATCTTAGCTTTGTATGATGATTTGAAATCAGAAATTTTAATGTGTTCAGTATTTTCCATTTTTCTTGAAACTTCTTTGAGTATTTGGAGTCTTTTTCTAATTCATGTGGATTTTTAGAATGACTTTTTTTCTTAGATACCTATTAACCAATTTTCTTTATTTTTTTAAATGAACACAAGTTAAAAATATTATATAACTCATTAATGAGGAAATAAGTTACAATAAATAGTAACAGAGTGTTCCAACCAGGTTATAAGACAAGAGTGAAAAAGTACAGATTTATTTAGAGTGAAAAAATGTTGATATGAATGTGCAAATGAAGACAAAACTATCTAGTAAAGTCAACTGAATCTCTACAGAACAGAGTTTGTATGTCTAGAGACAAGAATTATTTTGTGTCACTATCTATTGTTGAAAATTGAAAGAGTTGCAAAATATCTCCCATAGAATTATAAAAGAGTGAACTATATAGATAGTGCAAAGTTTTCTACTGAACCATACATTTTCCCTACATGGTAGCTGTAACTACACCTACATATCCAGGTTTAAAAAAAAATCAACTTCCTGAATGGATGTGGTCTATACTCAATATTTCCCCCCAGGTTCATTGAGATATACTTGATATTGTGTAAGTTTGAAGTATACAGTATGTTGATTTTATATACTCATATATTGAAATAGATTACTACCATAGCACTGTCTAGCACCTCCATCAAGTCCCATAATTACCTTTCTTTAGAAAACATAAAATCTAATTTCTCAGCAATTTTTTGATATGTAATATGGCTATGTTAAGCCTATTAATACTGTTGTGCATTAGATTCCCCAGAACTGATTCATTTTCTAACTGGAAATCTGTATTCTTTGAGCAACATCTTCTTATTTCCCCAACCTCCTGCCCCCTAAAAACCATCCTTTTACTCTGTTTCTATGTGTTAGTTTTTGTTTTTTACATTCCATATATAAGTGATTTCGTATAGTATTTGTCTTGTCTGTCTTATTTCACTCAGCATAAAGTGCTCACGATCCATTCAGTGGTAGCAAATACAAGGATTTACTTCCTCTCATGGATGTATTCCATTGTGTGTGTATATGTGTATATCACTCAAGTACTGCACTTAAAGTGATGTATATACAGTAGACACTTGAACAATGTGGGTTTAAACTCATTGGTCTACTGATATGTGTATATTTTCCAGTAAGTATTTGCTACAGTACCACATGATTCATGCTTGGTTGGATCCTGGAACATCTAACTGCAGGTGTGGTAGGCCAGCTGTAAAGTTGTACGTGGACTTTCAACTGCGGCCGCGTGGGATGGGGGTCAGTGCTCCATTTCCATGTTGTTCAAGGGTCAGCTTTTTGTGTGTATATTTATTTTTTCTTTATCCATTCAACAGTTGATGGAGACTTGGTTTGTCTCCACATCTTAGATATTGTAAATAATGCTGCAATAAACATGAAGTATAGAAACCTCTATGATATTCTGTTTTCATTTTATTCAGAAGTAGCAATGCTGGATCATATGGTAGTTCTATTTTTAATATATAGAAGAACTTCCATACTGTTTTACATAGGACTGTAGAAGTTTACATTCACTCCAATAGTGTCATGGTAATGTTGAGAACCTTTTATGTACTTGTTGGCCATTTGCATGTCTTTAGGCAGATGTCTGTTCAGTTCCTCTGCCCACTTTTAACCAGGTTGCTTTTCTTTTTATTGCATTGTATGAGTTCTCTACATATTTTGGATATTAATCCTTTATAAGAAATATGGTTTGCAAATATTTTTTCACATTTTGTAGGTTTCCTTTCATACTTATTTTGCTGTGCAGAAAAGCTTTTTACTTTGATGTAGTCCCATTAGTTTACTTTATATTTTATTGCTTGTGCTTTTGGTGTCACATTTAAAATATCACATTTGCCAAAACCATTCTCAAGGAGTGTTTTCTCTAAGTTTATTTCTAGTAGTTTCATGCTTTCAGGTCTTCCATTGAAGTCTTTAATCCACTTAAAGTTAACTTTTATGAGTGGTAAAGATAGGGGTCTTGTTTCATTTTTTTGCATGTGAATTTGTAGTTTTCCTAACACTATTTATTGAAAAGACTATCCTTCTCCATTGAGTATTCTTGGCTCCCTTGTCAAATATTAGTTGATAATATATATATGGGTTTATTGCTGGGCTCTGAAATCTGTTGCATTGGTTTATGTGTTTGTTTTTATGCCAGCACAATATTCTTTTGATATCTTAGCTTTGTATGATGATTTGAAATCAGAAATTTTAATGTGTTCAGTATTTTCCATTTTTCTTGAAACTTCTTTGAGTATTTGGAGTCTTTTTCTAATTCATGTGGATTTTTAGAATGACTTTTTTTGTATTTCTGTAAGAAATGCCATTAGAATTTAATAGAATTTGATGAAGTTACAATGAATCTACAGACTACTTCGGATATTATGGAGATAATAATACTATTAATACTTCTGATTTATGGACACTAAACAGCTATTCATGCCTTATTTAATTATTTTCATCAGTGTCTTTGAGAGATCAGTATAAACACTTTTATTTCATTGGTTAAATTTATTCCTAAGCATTTTATCATTTTATTGTGAGAAAAATGGGATTGTTTTATTTCTTTTTCAGACAGTTTGTTGTTAACATACAGAAATGCTAATCAGTTTTTAATGTTGACTTAATATCCTGCAACTTCACTGAATTCACTGATTAGTTCTAACAGTTTTTAGTAGGGTCTTCAGGATTTTCCATATATAAGATCATAGAATGTGCAAGACTTTTTTACTTCTTACTTTTCCTTTATGTGTGTATGCATGCTCAGTCGTGTCTAACTTTACAACCCTAGGGTCTATAGCCCATCAGTCTTTTCTGTCCATGGAATTTTCCAAGCAAAAATAATGGAGTGGGTTGCCACTGAGAGACTGCTGGGGCTAGGATTCCAGTACTATATTGAATAACAGTGGTAAGAGTGGGTATTCTTATTGTTCCTGATCCTAGAGGAAAGCTTTTGATCTGTCACCTTTGAGTACAATGTTAGCTATGGGGTTGTATAGATCATTTTCAGTTGTAATGTCTCATTTTTTATGTTGACTTCATATCCTGCAACTTTACTGCATTCACTGATTAGTTCTAAGCTTTTAGTAGGGTCTTTAGGGCTTTCCATACATAAGATCGTAAGATGTGCAAGCAGACAGTTTTTACTTCTTCCTTTTCCTTTGGACACATTTTATTTCTTTTCGCTGAGAGATAGCTGTGGCCTGAACCCCCAGTACTATGTTGGTAAGAGGGGGCAATCTTATATTTTTCCTGATCCTAGCAGAAAAGCTTTCAGACTGTCACCTTTGAGTATGGTATTAACTGTAGGTTTGTCATATATCACTTTATTATGTTGAGTAATATAGAAATGTTTTTATCAAAAAGAATTTCTAATTTTGTCAAATGCTTTTTCTACATCTATTGTGTTGATTTTTGCTTTTCATTTTAATAATGTGGTATATTGCATTGATAAATTTGCATATGTCAAAAGAGTTTGAGAAGGATTGGCAATGTTTCTAATCCTTAAATGTTTGTGGTATTCACCAGTGAAACCATCTGGTTCTAGGCTTTTTTTGTTGTTGGGTTTTGATTACTGATTTGACAACCTTATCATTTTTGGTTTGTGAGATTTTCTGTTTCTTCATGATTCAGTCCTAAACAGCTTGTCTATCTATTTCTTCTATGCTATACAATTTGTTGGCATCATAGTAGGTGCTTCAACATTTTTTATATTTCTGTGGTATCAGTTGTAATGTCTCATCTTCACTTCTGATTGTTTTTCATTTGAATTTTCTCTTTTTTAATTAAAAATTTTTAAATAACATTTTTTCATTTTGAGTGAGACTTTCTTGTACACCTTTTAATCCATTTATTGATTTGTTGTGTTTTGGCTGTGTGGCATGTGGGATCTTTGTTCCCTGAGCAGTGATCAGACACATACCCCTGTATTGGAAGTGCAGTCTCCAGCATTAGGCTGCCAGGAAAGTCCCTGCTCTCTCTCTCTCTCTCTCTCTCTCTCTCTCTCTCTCTCTCTCTCTCTTTCTCTCTCTCTCTCTCTTTTTAGATAATCTAGGTAAAGGTTTGTCAGTTTATCATTGAATTTCTATGCTAGAGGTAATGGTGGTTTGTGCACCACCTCTATATTACTGTATTATTCTGGATTCATCTATATATTTACCTATATCAGCAAGCTTTATACTTTTGTGTTGCTGTTCTGTACCCTATTGTTTCAACTTTAATGATGCGTTCTAGCATTTCTTGTAAGACATGTCTAGTGGTGATGAACATCTTCAGCTTTTATTTGTCCTTTTTTGGAGAACTGGTTTGCCAGATATGTTAAGAGTTTTGTTGGTTGACTTTTTTTTTTTCTTTTTGCTTTATCATCCCACTCATTTCTGGCCTCCAACATCTCTGCTTAGAAACCTGTTGTTAGTTGTATGATGCTTCTGTTGTAAGAAATAAACCACTATTTCCTTGCTGCTATCACACTTCTCTCTTTATCTTTGACTTTTGACAATTTGATTATAATGTCTTTCTCCCAGGCTTCAGCCCCCGCAGGATCCAGGGGAACCTGAAGGAAAAACAGTGTCAGCGGATGATTATAGAGAGAGATAAAGAAAGAATATTATAAATGAGAAAACAGAGGAGAGAAAGAGGCTGATATTCCTTGGTTTACATAGAAAGCCAATAAAACTTTGAGATAAGAAGTTTGCCCTGTTCACGGAGGCCACAGGTGCCTTCCCAGTCTCCCGAGGGAGTGAAGACGTAGGACGTCTTCCCGTTCAGGTCTTAGAAACCCGGGCAGATAAGTGAACGCAGGGAGCCTCTATGCTCCAAGGGATCAGCCTGAAAAAGAGAGAGAGGGAGAGAGAGAGGGAGAAAATGATGACACGAGGAGACCAAGCTACTTCAGTAAGCAAGGCCCAATAGCTTTATTTTTTAAAGGTACTTTTATACCTTGTCTTATATATAGAGGGAAATGAAAGATGCAAAGTCATACAGAGTCAGCTCAAACATTATATCTGTTTTGTCTTTATCAAAACTAGGATTTTTTCTGCAAACCTTTCCCATAAACAGTATTGTGTACATTATCTTCTGGCCCTGGAGGCCTGTGAACATTTTACGACCCTCTTTTGATAAAGGCTTCTCAACCGAAAAACTTATTTTCCCTTGAAATGTTTTTTCTTATATTTCTAATCTATGTCAGCCTCAGAAAGTATTAAACAAGTTACATTTCTCACAGAGTAAAGGTGCATTGAGTTACAAGAAAGAATCAATTAGTTCAAAAGTCTGATGTGGTTAATTTCAAGGCTACACTTGTTTTTCTTACTTTCTAACTATGTTAACTAATGCACTCCCAGGTGCACAGTGGATAAGAGATATGGGAACTTAGCAACAAGCATTGGCCAAATAAAGAAATCCTACATTAACACTACTCTAATAACTTTTAACTCTTTGAAAGGCTCTATGTTTTAGGCTTTCCATGCCTCTTACAGTTGGGAGGTTGTAAATAATCATGTGTAGCTGCAAGAGTCTGGATATACCTGCCAAGCAAGCTAGAATGCTAACAGAGGGGTTTTGATTGGAAATATTCCTCTCATGTCCAGGAGACTTATTAGCTATAGCCTGCTGGGGTCCAGCCCTGGTGGATCCAGGGTGATTTGAAGGTGGGGATGGAGTTGGTGTCCTTGGAAAAATACATATTTAGTTACAAATATATAGAGAGATTAGAAACGGATAGTGTAGTAGGAAAATTAGTGGAGCAAAAGAAGGCTGAATAACTAGTTTACATGGAATACCAATCACCACCTACATAGGCCACAGGCGTCTTTCCATTCTCCCAAAGGAGAGGAGGCATTGAGGCCTCCCTGGTCCAATCTTAGAAGCCCAGGAAAAGTTAGTAGGCTTGGTGCATACCCCCATACCAGATGGGAATTCAGCCAGGAAAGTGAGGAACAAGAAAGAAATGACATGAGGGAATCAGTCTTTCCAGAAACTGATCCCATTTCTTTATTTTTCAGGTTTATTTATATACCTTTTGTTATACATAGGGATGAATACAGAGTCACACAGGGGTCAGCAGACCGGACCTTTGTCACAATCAGGTGCTTCATATAAAATTATACAAAGGTCTTATGGGTTTTTACATCATCTTTTGGCCATGAGGTCTGCTGACATTTTATGGCCCTTTCTGATACTGGTCAGTTAACCAGAAAACTTATTTTTCCAGGAGTGATATTTTCTTAAATCAGGCGCCACCATCCAAATAAAGTTGCATTCCTATAGGGTGAGGGTGTAGTGAGTTACAATCATGAAAGGTATTTACTTAACCTAAGGTTTAACATGATTAATCTTAAAGGTTAATACTTATTTCTCGTATGTGCTAGTTATATTCATTATAAGGGCAGGGAATATGGAGACTTAACAGCAAACATCAGCCCAACAAATGAAAACCCTTCACCAATGTTTCCTTAAGATCTATTTAGCCTTAAGATAGTGATAAAGTTACATTTTTACCTAGCAAGGACACAGTGATTTATAACAAAGTTCAGTGATCTATAACAAAAGAGAAAATTCATTAATTCAAAAAGTCTAGTATTGCTAACATCAAAAACTATTATATTTCCTTTTCTATATTACAACTGCATTGATTAATATATTTCCAGGTGCCTAAGGATATGGAGGCCTGGTGGCAATCAAATGAGAAAAACCCTATGCTAATACTCCAAACTCTCTGTGCTGTTTATGGTTGAGAGGTTGTCACACAAGCTAGTCTGTCAGCAGAGAGGTT
>SJYC01056918.1:0-11766 GCA_006408675.1 Madoqua kirkii
GAATTTGAATTTGAATAGAACAACTATGTCAATAACGTGGCTTCCCTGATAGCTCAGTCGATAAAGAATCCACCTGCAATGCTGGAAACCCTGGTTTGATTCTGGATTGGGAAAACCTGCTGGAGGAGGGATAGGCCACCCACTCCAATATCCTTGGGAGAATCCACCCACAATGCAGGAAACCTGGGTTCAGTCCCTGGGTTGGGAAGATCCCCTGGAGAAGGGAAAGTCTACCCACCCCAGTATTCTGGCCTGAAGAATTCCATGGACCATATAGTCCATGGGGTCACAAAGAGTCAGACACAACTAAGTGACCTTCACTTTCACTTTCATGGCAATAAATTGTTCCTTTTTTCTTTAAAAATATTAGTTATGGTAATGTGAGTATACAAATTTAAAAGCATTATTGTTTTGGTAGTAACTTCTTCAAAATGCATGTAATTAGCATGTAGTCTTAGTAACTATCTTTTGGCTTTTTCTGCAGATATTTTGGTGAACAGTGCCCAGGCTGACCTGACTGTGAAGGATAAGGACTTGAACACATCCTTACATTTGGCTAGTAGTAAAGTATGTAAATGAATTTGAAACACTGTTATTTTAGTATAGTGATAAAATAATAATACCTAAATCTGTTCATCAGAAGTGTGTGTATGGCTGTTAGTTAAGATGCATGTTTTTCCAGGATGATGTCATTCTCAGTGGATTCAAAGGGGGAAGCAAAAGGCAGACCCACACAAAGGGATTGATGGGCTATGCTTTTCAGGGAATTTGCCACTTGAATTCTTGCCACAATCTGGTTTGATGCTGCCACTGAATCTGTCTTCATGGTTGTGGTATCATATTTTGCTTTTAAACACAGGTTAGGAACTTAGTTAAATGGCTTCTAAAATATAAGCAGTTCTACATGTTTTCATTTATTCTGCTTGAAGACATTGTAATAACACAGTCAAAAATATTCTTTTATGAGGCAAATAAAGGTATTCATTTAGGTATGCTTCTATTGTCTCCGTTTTCTTCTGGTACGTAGTTCAATGCAAAGAATGTGTGTGTATGTGTGTGTGTGTGTGTTTGTTTTAAGAGCACTGTGTTCACATATAGCTCAAGGTTCCTGCTTCTGTAAAAAGATAAATGTATGATTTTATGAGAGTGGGATCATACTGTTGGATAACCTGCTTTCGTTACTGAATCATATATTATGAATATCTTCCTTTCAGACATCATATATTATAGTGTTTAGAAGATGTATAGAACCCTGCCTTAGGATTGTGCTACCCTTGATTCAACCCATCCCCTATTGTTAAACATTTCCTTGTTTCAAATATATGCTACTATAAATAATACTAATTGTAGTATAATAATCTGAATAAATCCCTAAGTATGAAATTAGTGAGTCTAAGGCTATGAACACTTCTAAGACCAAAATGCCCTGTAATAAGGTTTTAACCATTTATATTCCACCAGCAGTACATGACAATGGAAACTCCATGGGCACTTCTAAAATTATCTTTACATGTCTCCCTTATAGGGCATTGTAATGTGATGCTACCTGACACCAGTGATGGTAGTTTGTTCCAATATAGTTGTATTATCAAAAGTATTATCTATACCCAGGAGTACCAGAAGTCTCAGCTATTCCTTTCCTTGGTTACATTTTCCCATTTCATGATCCACGAAAAGCAGATACCACAAAAAGTGCTCAGGTTCCTGAAGTTCATGTCAAGTTGTAGTGTTTTCATGAATATAAGTACAATGCTTTTCCAGACTTATTGCGCTAATGAATCCCCTGATAATCTGGTTCAAATGCAGATTCTAACTTAGTAGATCCGAGAGTGGGGCTTGAGGGTCAATATTTCTAACTCCCGGGTGATGCTGATCCTGCTGTTCTGTTGGGCCACATTTTGAGTGTCAAGGGTTTAGGAAGTGGTCACCCCTTAACCAGGCACTGGGCCTGAAGTTCCAAAAGGGTCTCTATTAGTTGATACTTTAGATTTTAAACTATCATTAGTTATAACATATAGAGGTATCTTTTGAATGAGGAAGAAAAGAATAACCTTTGCTGGAAAAGACTCTATAATATAAGGCAGCCAGTGATGAATGATACAGATAACAGGTACAGTGGGAATTCCAGTGATAGGTGAATACTGGGGTGGTATTTGAAGGCTTGAGGAAGGAGATGGGACTTGACTTGTGTTTAAAAAGCTTTGTTGAAGAATTTAAAGGACACTCCTAATTCTACTCTGTTTATCTGCTGACCTGCAGACATAGCATCAGCTTCAGCTCTCTGGACGGTAATTCTAAAAGTTGTCATAAAAATTGTAATATTTTAGATCAGATTTGTATTACTCAAGTCCTAAAACACCTTATTTAGAATCTTTGAAAATCTAGGGCTGTTTGGCCATTTGCTCTTAGAAGAAAATGTGTTATTCAGAACATAGCCTATTTTGATATTAGGCAGGGAATACATGTTAACTTTAAAGCATACTGAAGTGATTTCCCCAGAACATTTCTGTGTCTTTGTTCCATTTACTTATCTTTTTTCCTTCATTAGGGTCATGAAAAATGTGCCTTGTTAATACTTGACAAGATACAGGATGAGAGCCTTATTAATGCAAAAAACAATGCACTGCAGACGTAAGTGTGACTACTAACGCTTGGCTAAGTCCCAGAGTCATAGTCATTCATCCGACCAGTAATAAAAATGTGCTGTATTCCAGGTTAGAGGTGGGGGACGCAGTGATGAAAGACACAAATCTGGCTTTTCCTTTGTGAAGTTCATGGTCACTTATCTACAGCTGCTGACCAAGCTAGACATTTGTAGTTAGAAATTTTCTTCTGATATGCCTTCATAGCATTTTGTGAGGTCTGTGTTTTTCCTTGGTGATATTGCTAAGGTAGTACTAAAAATGTGGTGGGTTGTTAGAAAATCTTATCAGCCGCCATATTTGAGGAGAAACTATTTATTTAAATGTATTAGTTTTGTGTATTCTTACTGGAAAATGAGTTTTATAAATAAGGTTCCCAGAATATGTTTGAAGCATTTAAGCTATTTGTGTTATTATATTTTAATATAATTCAGTGTAATCCTTAGTGTGAAAGACCCAAAAGCTGCTTCATTTTCCGTTTTAGGAAATTACCTGTGCATTTGTTTTAAGGGCAAAGAAATATAAGAATTTTTTTCCATTACGATTTTTAAGCAGAATAGCAGAATATATTGTTTGACATTATTCTTTAAGATATTCTAAGTTTAATAAAACTTCATTTCATGCCTTTAAGATTATGTATATGGATGATAGTAACATCAGTCATATTGATTTTGTATTTGAAACAGTGATTCAAATACTGACGTAGAAAGCAAGGCGTAAAGAACCTTCTAGAAAACACACCAGAACTTGAGTTCTTTCTCTGGCTCCCTGTGATTTGTCACTAAGGTTGTTTGAGGTGTAAAATATTTATACAATAATATCTGCAGAAGAATTTGGGCCAGTGTGGAAGAACAGTTGGGTCTTTAGCTCTTCAGAAACCTTTTTTGAAAAAGTAAAAATACTCGTGTTATTTATAGATTCTCAAGTCCTTTCTTTCTTTAAACCACACAGACAATTCAAAATGCCACATTCTCATACAAATATATATCATGATTGACACTTGGTGGTGTCTTTTTTTTTCAGACCCCTCCATGTGGCCGCACGCAATGGCTTGAAAGGGGTCGTTGAGGAGCTGCTGGCCAAAGGGGCTTGTGTCCTTGCTGTAGATGAAAACGGTAAGTGGGAAAAGGAAGCCATTACTTCAGGTGCCAGTGCACCTGCTGTGAAGGGAGGGGAAATGGGGAAGCCAGGAGCTAGTTTAAAAGATCAGTGAAAACTCTCTTTCCCTTGGAAGTTCCCTGTGTGTGAGCAGTCAAACAAGGATAATTTGTCCTGTCTGTTGTGGTGAAACACATAGTCTCCCCACAGTCCACCAGTGCCTTCCATGTGCATGTCATGTTAGCAGCTGGTCTCAAACTCCTCAGCATGGTGGTTGAAATGTGTTAGATGCACTCAACTTGGTATTCGAATGCAAGTTTAACTGCACATGCTGAAGAGTTAGGGATCCCATGTGTCATAGGTGCATGCTCAGGGGCTCAGATGAAAACATCTTTGTATTCAGTTCATTCTGAGATCAAACCTCTAGGTATTATTTTACAGAACAGATCAGAACTCATATTTTCAGTATGGATATTTGGGGAACATGAGTAAAATCTTTAACATCCAGGCTTGAAAGCTTCTTCTTATCTATACCTCATTTCTTTTCTAAACGAACTAACTCTTAACAGAAGCTTCCTACTCTGTTTCCTAAGAAATTTAGAAAGCTCATGAGTATGAGAATTACATTAAACTACCATGCCTTTTAACTTTGGGGAGCAAAAGAGGAACTTCTGGATATTTATCAACTCAGTAATTTTTTGGATGTGGCATTAGTTGTGGCATTTAAATCAAGTATTATAAAATGTATTAACATAATTCAATGCTTATTACAGGTATTGGAATTAGCAGCTCATGCCTATTTCTCAGAAGTAAGCAGCCATACGACATCATTAGCTAACTCCTGTTAGTTTTGGTTTTGCAGCCCTATTTATCCTAGCATGTACCCCGCTCTGTCCCCACCCTGACTCATGTAGGAGATGCAAAAAGTTCTCTATTACTCTATCTCCTCAGTCTTCCTGCCCCACCTTCCCTCACCTCCAAGTACCACTATATGTATATACATTAATACTTGAGGGTTAGAGTGCAGAGGCCCACAGTTTTCTCCAAAATGACCCAAGAGACCAGAATGAATTAGTTTTGCCTTTCTGCAGTGTAAGACTGATATATCTGGGGCTTGTTCAGCCCATAGCAAACTCAATAATAAGTGCACCAGGGTTGGAGAACCACAGCCTGTATCAGAGCTTAGCTACACCCTAAAGGCCTAGGAATATTTGGGATGATTTTGTACGGCACTGCAATCTTAATTACTTATCACAGACCTTTGTGAAATGGAATGTTAAGGTATCTGTCCATTCTTGTTTGTCTTCATATCAGAGAGAGGACTCATCTGTTAAGCGGGGAGGGGAGTAGAAATCAGGTCAAGGGCTAACAAATGATACAGCAAAAAATTAAGATTTTTGAGCCAGTGCCTCTGAATAAAATGAGCCAGTGGTTAGTAGGAAGTTTAGCCAGGAGAAGGGGCAGGCTAAACCTTTCCAGCCAATAGAATAAAGGTTGAATAAGGGTAGACTGAATCGAAGATTTCATCTACCTCCCCATGGCTCCTGCGTCATATGTTGAAATCGTTTTCTCTTCCAGACTTGACCCATCAAGTTCACATAGTCAAGAATGACATGACTCTATGGCACACAGCAATCTCCCCATATCTGTTACATTTGGGATTTGGGACTTTGGCTAGTGGTGTTGACATTATTTAAAATTCTGTTTAAGTTTCTTTTAAATGATAGTATATTTCACCACAGCCAACCAGTGCTGTATCTCATCTACTCAAATGATTCCATTTCTCTAGAACCAGCTTCCTGGTGCATTCTTCATGTAAAGTATATATAAAGTGACAAAACAGTGTTACTGACTCTTATAGACACCTGATTGTCAACATCCTCTCTAATCCGACGTGGAAAGTCATTGTTCTCAGAATGAGAGTGCCCTGACCCCAGCCCAAGGCGCATGGTGTGTGTGTGCTCTCAAGTGGAAACACCTTTCTGATTGTCCTGTGGCTGTTTTTGTTTTTGTTCTGTGGAATTGTGTCACACACACCGCCCCACCTCATGTTTCTGTTCACTAGATGAAGACTGGAATCCTGCCTAACTCCGGATAATATAGTGCTTGTTGTCATGTAAGCTGGGGGAAAAAAAAGCCTTCCATCGAATGTCTACCCCTTCCTGGTCCCTCCCAGCCTCGCCCCAAGCATGACTTGTGGGAAGTAACTCCTTTTGCCTGGCATGATTTCTAACTCGACATACATCTCCACGTGTGAGGTCATTTGAGATGTACTGCGGGATGCTCACGCCATTTCTGGACTGCCCGGACTAACCACTGCCTTGTCTGCGTTTACGCCCAGGTCATACCCCGGCCCTGGCTTGTGCTCCTAACAAAGACGTGGCTGACTGCCTGGCCCTCATTCTGGCTACCATGATGACTTTTTCTCCTTCCAGCACAATGACGGCTGTCAACTTCGTTTGTTTTAAAAAAGACAGTTTGAGCAGGACGACCCTCTCCAACCTGGGTAGCATGGTTAGCCTGTGCAGTAACAATGTAGGCTCTGAGGATGGGTACAATGAAAATGATTCTGATTCGGAAACTTTCTGACTTTGGACTGTAGAAGCTTTTCCTTGATCACTGTGTTGGAGGAAGGGAACAAAGCTTGAATTCCAGATTTAAGTTGTATTCAAGTATTATTATGGGCCGAGCTTCCAGAAGCCAGTAGAAAAGGAATTAATCAAGCCCAGGGAAGGCAGCGAGGCTGTAGGGCAAAGCTCTCACACAGTTGGGCCTTGGTTTTACTTTGTTTCATGGTTTCCTTAGAGCTGAGATACTTCTGTGAAAGTCTACCTCTCATTTTAAATATGGAATTAAAAAAAACATTTAATTCTTTTTCTTTGGGGATAATGCAACAAAGAGGGAGACTTTTTTTTTTTTCATGAACTCACTCAGCAGTGAGTTCTCAAAAGTGTATCAATGTGACATTCATGTCCCCAAGGAAGGGAGGGAAGGGCTGGATAGAAGATGCCTCAAACCTCTGCTCAGTTTGATGTTTACTTCCTTACTAGAAGCCAAAGGTAGAGGTGTTCGTCTTCAGAAATAATGCCTGTAAGAATCTTTTTTAAGGGAGTCCAATTATTCATAGGCTTCCCAGGTGGCGCTAGTGGTATCCTCTCTATAGTAAGTACTGAAATATCCAGAACTTCTTTTTGAGGATTTTTTTTGAGTTGCCAAATGAAGGGGAAAATCTACTGAGAACTGAACTTGCTTTTTTCATTTAACAAAAATATGGCACCCAGTGCTCCCTGTAACAAGCCTGTGACTAATTTTCACCAAACGAGTGAACCTGAATCACTTCAATAACATTTCAGGTGAAAATTATATTGCACCGAAACTTTGAGATATATGCAAATATGAAACTACCCTTTATGAATTTGTCTGTAAATCAGAGTACTAACTTTATTAAAAAACATAAGAGCCATCAGTATTGTTCATCAGTAGTGAAATGTTAAGTGAGCTTTTCGGTCAAAGTCATGCTCAGTGAGTGGAAGTGTGACTCCAAAAAAGAACAAAGTGAAAGCGCGATGTAGAAATGGGTGAAATGGAAATTAAAGCCGATTAAAGTTGCTTCATGATGAAATCACCATAGTGAACACTGTGTCTGCTCCCTCTCCTCTGCCAAAGCTTCTAGGTCAAATGGACCCCGCTCTGCACCTGGAATAGCTGTACAAAAAGAAGAATGAGACTTTAAATTATGCACATGCACATGTATATGTATATGTATGTATCTATGTCTGTAGTTCATCAGCCAGCTATACACAAGGACCAAAATGCTTCAGTCTAAAATTGAAGATTTAAATTGTTTTCCTTCAAAGTGGAAGTAAGAACTGAAATAGCTTTTCTATGGAGTTAAAATGTAACCTTTTTGCGTAAGTCTTTATTGTATTTTACATTTCTTATGACACAGATTTCTAGCTGATGGCTTAACATTTGTAACTAATAATGTGTTTACCACAGCTTAATTTTTTGCCAAACTAGAGAAAATGTTCATATACTTTGATGTATATGTGTTTGTATTTATTTGAAATGAAACAAATGCCGAGGAAATATCCATTGTTTATTCTGTTTTAATTCCTACTTGTCTTACTTGGAATAACGAGGAAGCCGGAAAATATACAGAACTTTCCCTGGGTTGGCCTGCATTCCTGAGGGCAAGCCCAGAAATTCCACTGTTAAGGTTTCCGCCGACCCTCAGGTTCTTCCACGTCGGTTGAAAAAAGGTACAACATCCATGGCTCAGCCTGTGTGTAGCCAGCTCAGAGCTTAGAATACACTGCAGTCCTTATGCTTTCTTCGAGATGAAAACTGAAGTGTGTAGTGGGTCATGTGCACAGAGGGCCCAAAGAAAGATACGGAAATTATCCTGAATATGCTGAAAATCTCATGGTCCCAGGAACCTAATGGGGAACTCTGTCAGTGTGTGGGCACATGTACCAAGAAGAGAAGTAAAAATCACCAGCTCACGCTATTTTCTACTTGAGGAAGAGACAGGACAGAAACATGTTGCATTAGAGTACTGCTCTCCAATATTTTATAATGGGTTCCATTTTCACTCTGGAAATTTCTATCCTAATATATGTGAGATATTTTTTAAACAGTGTCCTAACATACCTGGATCAAATACAGATATCGTACTTTGTATTTCATCTAACTGTAAAAGTCTTCACTCTGTAATATTCTGATTTTTGAATTTGTCTGTAAATCAGAGTACTAACTTTATTAAAAAACATAAGAGCCATCAGTATTGTTCATCAGTAGTGAAATGTTAAGTGAGCTTTTCGGTCAAAGTCATGCTCAGTGAGTGGAAGTGTGACTCCAAAAAAGAACAAAGTGAAAGCGCGATGTAGAAATGGGTGAAATGGAAATTAAAGCCGATTAAAGTTGCTTCATGATGAAATCACCATAGTGAACACTGTGTCTGCTCCCTCTCCTCTGCCAAAGCTTCTAGGTCAAATGGACCCCGCTCTGCACCTGGAATAGCTGTACAAAAAGAAGAATGAGACTTTAAATTATGCACATGCACATGTATATGTATATGTATGTATCTATGTCTGTAGTTCATCAGCCAGCTATACACAAGGACCAAAATGCTTCAGTCTAAAATTGAAGATTTAAATTGTTTTCCTTCAAAGTGGAAGTAAGGACTGAAATAGCTTTTCTATGGAGTTAAAATGTAACCTTTTTGCGTAAGTCTTTATTGTATTTTACATTTCTTATGACACAGATTTCTAGCTGATGGCTTAACATTTGTAACTAATAATGTGTTTACCACAGCTTAATTTTTTGCCAAACTAGAGAAAATGTTCATATACTTTGATGTATATGTGTTTGTATTTATTTGAAATGAAACAAATGCCGAGGAAATATCCATTGTTTATTCTGTTTTAATTCCTACTTGTCTTACTTGGAATAACGAGGAAGCCGGAAAATATACAGAACTTTCCCTGGGTTGGCCTGCATTCCTGAGGGCAAGCCCAGAAATTCCACTGTTAAGGTTTCCAGCCGACCCTCAGGTTCTTCCACGTCGGTTGAAAAAAGGTACAACATCCATGGCTCAGCCTGTGTGTAGCCAGCTCAGAGCTTAGAATACACTGCAGTCCTTATGCTTTCTTCGAGATGAAAACTGAAGTGTGTAGTGGGTCATGTGCACAGAGGGCCCAAAGAAAGATACGGAAATTATCCTGAATATGCTGAAAATCTCATGGTCCCAGGAACCTAATGGGGAACTCTGTCAGTGTGTGGGCACATGTACCAAGAAGAGAAGTAAAAATCACCAGCTCACGCTATTTTCTACTTGAGGAAGAGACAGGACAGAAACATGTTGCATTAGAGTACTGCTCTCCAATATTTTATAATGGGTTCCATTTTCACTCTGGAAATTTCTATCCTAATATATGTGAGATATTTTTTAAACAGTGTCCTAACATACCTGGATCAAATACAGATATCGTACTTTGTATTTCATCTAACTGTAAAAGTCTTCACTCTGTAATATTCTGATTTTATTAAAAATTCATGTTGGGTTCTTCACAAATGAGAACTTGTTCAAAGGACTTTTAAGAACTGGTATTAATTTCATTGAAACCTTTTGTTTCACCACTGCCATTTTTTTTTTTTTTAAATTCTTGGTGTTGTGGTCCTTTCCTTTCTTGGTCCTTTTTGTCTGCTTGGAGAAGATGAGTTTTGAAAAAGTGGATAAATTGCTAATGAGCAATAATTACCTTACCTTTACCAAAACCCTGAAAGTAAGGGAGCTCTAGCACTGCAGAAACGTGATATATTGTGGAGTCTTTTTCCAGAAGTGCATGGAAATCTGGCTCGGTTGGCCTTTAAAGCAGGAAACGCGATGCCTGATTTAACGGTGAAGCAGCGTTACCGTTTCTCCTATAGAGCAGCACAGAGAACAAGAAATATTACAGCAAGGCAGTGACAGCTCTGCGACATTATCTCTATGGAGCTGCATTCTGGCTTCCCTACTCTCCCTGCCAGAAAGGAGGAGGACAAAAGAACGACATAAAATCATGCCGTGAATTGTTTATTGAGTCTCTCTCCCCCACTCTCTTTCTCTTTCTCCCTCTTCCCAAGACCAAATTTTTTCCCTTAAGAAACAACCTTAAAAACTGAGTTCTGTGCTTTTCACTCACATGTCTTAGAAAACTAGATTTGTCATATAGCTTTCTAAGAAAAACAAAACCAGAAAACATTGTGCTTTTAATTGAGTCTTGGTTGTTTTGTGCTTTTACCTAAATATGTTATTTTTAGACTGTATTTTAACCACAGCCACAGGGATCATGTTTCATTGCACTTCCCTATTTGCCATGTCTGCCTATCCTTGGTAAATGCATTACTATCTCCAAATTGCCTAAAATCTGCTATGATTCTACAGTAAATAGCTCAGGGGATTTCTATTTATCACTAATAAAAGGGCACCATAGTATGTTTTGGTACTTTAGGCAGTAAACAGCTGCTTCATTTATTATTTTATTATTAAATTAGGACAAGAACATCAAATGGATTTGCTGCACTAGTAATTCTTTGTACTGTTGAGCAACTTGGTTTGCTTATCTGTTGTGTTGATTGAAGAACCCATCCCCCCCTTTTTTTTTGTCTTGTGATATGAAGTTAGAGTGCCTTTTTATATTGTATATTCTGAAAATATTCTGTGAAATGTTTTGTATTTTTTTTCATTTGAGTGTTATCAGAGCAATATAATACCAGTGAGTTTTCATTTCAGCCTTTCTTTGAATGTATAAAGTGTCTTTTTTCCTCTCTCCCCTTTTACCTGCTTTGAAATGAAAATGAAGATGCTGAAGTTTTCTATAGGAATTATGTTTGATTTTGCAGTGCTAAAATGCTTTCTTTTTACAAAACCATAAACCATAGGTCAGTGTTATAGGAGAAGAGCATTTTAAGATAGTGACAATCTGAGTGTGTGTATAAAATGTAATTCTATGAGTTTCTTATGCAGTGACCTAAAAATTCAATGCAAATATCTTTTGTTTGGTAGTTTTGTCTATATATTTTATGCTTTAGCATGTGCAATATATCTTTGCAAAGCGTGATAATACAAATCTGGTGCCAGTGTTATATTTTGCATAACATATTTGTAACAGCATAAAATATTGTTTGATGATTTCAGTGGGATTTTGTCTGTAATGTTTTCTTATGAAAATTGGAGTTGAATGACTCTGGTAAATGCCATGACTATAAAAATGAGGAAATGACTTTTAGTTCAGTGAATGACTTTGAACCAATTGGAATCTTCTCAAGCACAGTTTAATACTTTTTCAACTACTGAATGCTAATCATGTCATGAAGTACTTAACTGTAATATACTATGGAAATGCATTCAGATGGTTATTTTTCCAAATAAAAGCGGTACAAACATTGTTGCAATTTGTGTTGTCTTTAAACTTTCCAGTTATGATAATTTTGCCAATTATTATGCTAACTTAAACTTTTGTTCCCTACTAAAGCCAAATTA
>SJYC01056919.1:0-13757 GCA_006408675.1 Madoqua kirkii
TCAAACTACAGGAATTCTAAATTTAATGCAGTGGTTATAACTAAATTTGAGTTTGGTCTAAATTTTCTTACAGCCGAAGTAAGAGGGAGAAATGTAATTAATAATAATATATAATTACTTATGTAATAATGTAATTTATATAATAAAGTTTATAGATCACATATATCAGAAAAGGAGAAACCTGTTCAGTGTTCAGTCGCTCAGTCATATCTGACTCTTTGGGAGCCCATGAATCACAGCACGCCAGGCCTCCCTGTCCATCACCAACTCCTGGAGTTCACCCAAACTCATGTGCATCGAGTCGGTGATGCCATCCAGCCATCTCATCCTCTGTCGTCCCCTTCTCCTGCCCCCAATCCCTCCCAGCATCAGGGTCTTTTCCAATGAGTCAGCTCTTCGCATGAGGTGGCCAAAGTATTGGAGTTTCAGCCTCAGAATCAGTCCTTCCAATGAACACCCAGGACTGGTCTCCTTTAGGCACCCACAAAATCGTGAAATAAACCATGTTTATCTTTGTTGCTGCCACCACTACGAGGGTCTTAAGTTACTACTCTTCTATTGCTTTGTAGTAACACAAGACCCAACTTTTCAGCACTGCCCTTAAAGATATACATAGAATTACCTCTCCATTTGTCTCACCATTCAAATAGTCTCTCCTTGGGTAGTAACTCAGGAACAGTCTCTAGAAGCACTGAGAAACTCTCTCCTTGGGTAGTAACTCAGGAACAGTCTCTAGAAGCACTGAGAAACAGATTCCTAATTAGGGAGTATTCAGCTGATGAAAAAGATTGCAGCGGCACATGGGGAGGGAGGCGCAGGGGGGAGCTTCCCGAGTTCCTCAGATCACTGTGTCCTAGTATGTTAACAGTTCTCACGGTCTAGCCGAATCCAATTACCACCTTTTTCATGAAAACACAGAATCCCAGGGAAGTTATTTAATTGCTCAAATTTGTGTGTATTAGTGATCTGAATACACACTTCTGTCTGTAGGTGTTCTCTCTTCTATTCTGATCTGCCATACCATGTTTTGTGGGTTGGTTTTTTTTTTTTTTTTTCTGCTAGAGATGTTCAGGAAGGTATTGCTCTCTACCTTGCCTTACTCCTTATTCAAGTATACAAACCTTAGTGTTTTTCAGTCTTGAAGATTGTGGAGCAAGACATGGAACAGACAACTTCAAAATTGGGAAAGGAGTACATCAAGGGTATATATTGTCACCCTGCTTATTTGTATGCAGAGTGCCTCATGCAAAATGCCAGGCTGGATGAAGCTCAAGCTGGAATCAAGATTGCCAAGAGAAATATCAATAACCTCAGATATGCAAATGACACCGCCCTTATGGCAGGAAGGGAAGAGGAATTAAACAGCCGCTGATGAAAGTGAAAGAGGAGAGTGAAAAAAGCTGGCTTAAAACTCTACATTCAAAAAACTAAGCTCATGGCATCCAGTCCCATCACTTCATGGCAAATAGGTGGGGAAACAATGAAAACAGTGACAGATTTTATTTTCTTAGCCATGAAATTAAAAGACATGTGTTCCTTGGAAGAAAAGCTCTGACAAACCTAGACAGTGTATTATAAAGCAGAGACATCACTGTGTTGACAGAAGTCTTTGGTTTTTTCAGTAGTCAGGTACAGATGTGAGAATTGGACCATTATGAAGGCTGAGTGCCGAAGAATTGATGCTTTTGAACTGTGGTATTGGAGAAGACTCTTGAGGGTCCCTTGGACACCAAGAAGATCAAACCATTTAATCATAAAGGAAATCAACCCTAAATATTCATTAGAAGGTGAATATTGATGCTGAAGCTGAAGCTCCACTATTCTGGCCACCTGATGTGAAGAGCCAACTCATTGTAAAAGAACCTGATGCTGAGAAAGACTGAAGGCAGTAGGAGAAGGGGACAACAGGAGATGAGATGATTGGGTAACATCACCAATTCAATGAACATGAGTTTGTGCAAACTCTGGGAGATAGTGAAGGACAGGGAAGCCTGCCGTGCTGCAGCCTGTGGAATCACAGAGTCGGACACAACTGAAAGACTGAACAAAAAGAACAATGCTGCATAAATAGTGACTTAAAACAGTGACTTAGGGACTTCCCTGGTAGTCCAGAGGTTAATAATCTGCCTGGCAATGCAGGAGACATGGGTTCGATGCCTGGTCAGGGAACTGAGATCCCACTCGCCTCAGGGCAACTAAGCCTGTGAGCTGCACCCACTGGCCCGCATGCCCTGGAGCATGTGTGCCAGTGCTAGAGAGTTCATGCACTGTAGTGAAGAGCCTACCATGTAAGACCTGAAGCAGATGAATAAAATTTAAAAAACAAAACAAAAACTCAGTGACCTAAAGCAACAAATGCTTATCATGTCACAGTTTCCGTGAGTTAGGAGTCCAGGCATAGTTTAGTTGGGTTTTCTGTCGCAGGGTCCCTCACAGGTTATAATCACAGTGTTGGCTAGGGAAAGCTCTGTTTCTCAGCCTACACATGTGGTTATTGGCAGGATTCCTCATGGGTCATTGGACTGAAGGCTTCAGTGCCTTGATGCAGTTGACTGACCTCAGTACCTTGTCAAATGGGCCTCTCCATAGGGCAGCTTGCAATATGGCAGCAAACTGAGAAAAGCCAGAGAGAAAAAGAGCAAAACAGAACTCACAGGTTTATAACTTGCTTATCATGTCACAGTTTCCGTGAGTTAGGAGTCCAGGCATAGTTTAGTTGGGTTTTCTGTCGCAGGGTCCCTCACAGATTATAATCACAGTGTTGGCTAGGGAAAGCTCTGTTTCTCAGCCTACACATGTGGTTATTGGCAGGATTCCTCATGGGTCATTGGACTGAAGGCTTCAGTGCCTTGATGCAGTTGACTGACCTCAGTACCTTGTCAAATGGGCCTCTCCATAGGGCAGCTTGCAATATGGCAGCAAACTGAGAAAAGCCAGAGAGAAAAAGAGCAAAACAGAACTCACAGGTTTATAACTGAATCTTCAAGTGACATTCCGTCATTTTTTTTTCCCATAGGCTATTCATTAGAAACAAATCACTAGGTCCATCCCACATGCACAGTCATATCCCACCAAAAGATGTGAGGTGCAGAAGGCAGGAATCACTGGGAGCTGTTTTGGAAGCTGTTCACCACCCTGGCTCTGTTACAGTGTCCTTCAAGAGTGTAAACTCACACCAGGATCACTTTTTCCCAGTCATTACTAAGGAGCTTGTTTACTTGACTTCATAAATTCACCCATTCAAGAGATACATAAGGATCTCCTAATTTCACTTGTGCTCTTATAAGCAAGCAGAAAGGAAATAATGGTCTCTGAGTGATATGGCACTTTGTCTCCAAACTGCTTGTCAAAGGATTCCTCTTTCTAATGCCATTCTGTAGATTTAAATCCCTGTACATCTATCCCTCACTTTGCACACTTAATGTGTTCTAGAATTAGCTTGCAAGGCACAAAGGCATTAAGCTAAAAGGCTATTAACACAACATAAAAATACTGTAGATAAAAGTACTGTATGAATTGTCTCTAGCAAATTTCATTCTGAAGGTACATTTGCTGTAAAATATAAAGCAGACAAGATGATGACTGTGCCATTCATTCATTTTCAAGCACTCCAAGGGGTGATTGAAAATGTGTAGGTCTTAGTAGTTGGCACACTGACTAGGGGGTGGGAGGGCTTGCTACTAGCATTTGCTTTCCTTGTGTCAACATGGAAATGGGGATGCCACATGTCCTGTTCATCTCAACATTCAACCCCCCACCCCCCGTGCCACTGTGCCCCCACCTCACTGCTCATCTACTCACTCTCCTCCCATTTCTGAACCATATCTTCCTCACTTTATTACTTGTGAAGCTAGCCATATTTTTAAATCTCTCTTCACAGGGAACTGCATAAGTATGCTGTAATATACATCCCCTCCTAAAGAGCACTCACAAGCTTAAGAAAAAGGACTTCAGAAGGCAATGTTAAGTACAGGTTCCCTGGTTGTGTCCTTTTCTAGGTGAGATTGAATGTAGGTGAGTGGATAAAAGTGCTACACAGATCTGAGACAGATATTTAATTCCTTTGTTATTAAACACTCAAATGCATGCCTGCACATGTATGCTTCTTATCTTAAGCAAGGAATGATTGCATCCTCTTCACAAGTGGCAAAACCCTGCTTATAAGGACAGAAACATTTTGGCCCACAATTCATAGCAGGATCTGGCAACAGCACTGTTGACTCATGTGGTTCTCTGAGCCCTGCTCGGTGGACAGTTCCTAAGTACCATTTTCTACCTTTAAAGGACAATTTAATGAAGCATATTTAATATCTAGAAGAGTTTTCTAGTTTTCAAAAGTAAAAATGTTGAAGCAGTACTTAGAGCATAAAAATCTCACCTGTGTCTATGTTCAGCTGATAAAGTACCCAGCAAGTTGAAAACCTGAAACAACTCATATTTCTTATAGTTGGGTTCTATAATTACAAACATCTAGGTTCAAATCTGCATGACAAGATATTGCCAGCCATATAGCGATCAGAAAAGAAAATGGAGAGGGCACAGTGCCAAGAACCAAGGGCAGGAATGAGCGTGGCATGTTCCGGGAACAGAAATGGGCCAGTATGACCAAAGACATGGGGGTAAAGAATGGTGGTTATGAGGTGAGGTCATGAGTGGTCTGAAGCCAGACCCTATAAAATTGTTTTAGCTAGGAGAAGGAGTTTCTGCTTTATTCTTAATGTGATAAAAAAAAATCTACTGAAAAAATGTAAGCAGAAGAATGGCTGTGGTCCTATTTCATTTTTAAATGATCACTCCCGACTGCTAAAGGAAGGCAAGAGAGGAACCCAACTGACTGGTTAGGTGGCTAGTGTGATACTTCGGATGAGCAAAAACGTGGTGGCTTGGATTGATACAGCAACAAGAGAAATAGCATGTGGCACAGTTTTGGTACTTTTGAAGGTAGAGTTGATTGACCTTTCTGATGGTTTTATATCAAGTAGACAACATAGAGTTTAGGGGAGAGGCTGTGGCTGAAGTCATATGAAATTATGAGGAGCAGAGGATTGCCTTGGGAGTAAATGTAGAGAGAGATGAACCAAGAATTGTGGGCACTCCCAACATTTAGACCCTGGGAAGAGACATTCTAGCAGAGAAGACCAGGAGAGAGTGGCCAGTGAGGCAGGAGGAAAAGCTAGAGATCTAGACATCCCTGAAACCTAGGAAATAAAGAATGTATGGAAGGAGGGTCAGTTGTACCTACTGTCTCAGTTGCCTCTGGGAGGTCAAATAAGATATGACACAGTGAGACCACTGGATTTGGCAACATAGAGTTTATTAGTGACTTTTGCAAGAATAGATGCACTGGAGTGGTGAGGACAACAATCCAAAGAGGCTGGTTTAAGGAGAGAAAGAAAGAGGAGAAGGTAAACGAAAGAAGAAAAATGAGGCAGTAGCTGGAGGAGGATGTGGAGACTAGAGAGAATGTTTGTCTTTTAAGATAGGGGATATGTCAGTGTATGTAATATGTCTGTGCTAAAGGGAATGTCTGGGAGTGAGCAGGAAGAAGGTGCAAGAAGGGATGGGAAAGTTATTTTAGAAAAACCATTTTGGAGCAGCAGAGGAAAACTGATTGAGTAGGGTTTAGTACACTTGAGATTTATGACCATGAATTTAAATGGTTATCAGTAATCCTGGTAGGTTTTTTTCATCAGTGTTGGTACAGGCATAGAGTAAATAGATAGTGGAACTTAAACAGGGACAGAGCTCTGCCAGATGAGTGCAAGGGAGTTACGGAACTAAGATGCATTCAACAGACATGATTATATAGATCGTGGATTCTAAACTGGGTAAGGGGGAAATGAAGGCATGAGGGAGCTGATGGATGGTGAAAAAGTAGCCCACCGCTGGATTGAAGTTCTTGGTAAAATAGAGGAATTGTTGAATTATGGCACCAGAGTTGGTAAGCTAAACATGAGGTGCTTGAAATAAAGATTTTAGAAATGGTACTTTTTGATATTGACTAAGTAAGGAACATAATCAAAGGAATGGATGGTTGAGAATGATAGAAGGAAAAACCACTGGAGATGAAGTAAAAAATCTGAAGAGGCCAACAAAATAAATGGCTTGAGAGCCACTCAACATAGAATTTGAGCAGAATTGATGAGAAAATTTGGCCACTTCAAAGTATCTATTATTCAGATATTTTACTTTAATACACACTCAAAGCTGATTTATTATCAGACTGATGTTTGGTTAAAGTAAGAATGGTCAAGTGCATTTCTGTTAAAAAATAATAGTAACAACCAGACCTTGACTGGAATATAATGACAGGTTTTATGACCATATGGTTTAACCTAAATGTGCTTATGAGGCTCTTCAGAAAATAGGACAGATGGCTAAGAGCTGCAGAATGAACAGAAGTGTGTGAAACAGACAAACGTCTTAGTGATCACAAAGAAAAATTGAATACTTCCCAGTGGGCCTTCCACAGAGGACAAAAGACTAAATTCATTGGAATTCTGTACTGCTCTGTAAGTGAAAACTAAATTTGCTTTAAAATACTAACTTATCCTGAAACCTCAATTTTTAACAACAACAAAAATGTTAATTTGGGCTTATAATTCCCCTCTGAATTTCTCTTTTCAGAAATGATTTCTCCATTTCCAAGTCCATACTATAATTTTATGTTGCTTGACATGTTTTATTAATATGTTCTTCAGTCCTAAGATTTATTCCTTGGTATTTCGTTATTAAAATCTATAAAACTTTGTTAGAGGACTATTAACAGATAATTGATGGATTTTCTGCTTAACTTTATTCACAAGAGTTTACATATTAGCATGTAAATTTTGACTAGGCTGCTAGGCCTATTTCATTTTGGCATTAATGCTTCCAAAAGCTGATAAAGGGCTCAGTTGGTACCATCTGGAAGCTTGATTTGTGATGTCACAGCTGACACTAGAAGTTAGTTTGAGGAAACTAATTAATTTCCTGCATTTCAGATATTGAAAACGAAAAGCCTTTCATGATGCTAAGAGTATTTCACAGAGATAAAACCATATTTTCCAGTGTATATTAATTCCAGTCTTATTTTACTTGCTGTCAGCCTCATAATCTATAGAGACTTGGGTACTGCAAAGCAGAGAATATCTGTTAAAATTCACATATATGTTTATAGGTTCCTATATATTGTGTGACTGTGGACAAAGATGTGGCAGGACTTAACCCAACAGTGTTAAAGCAGGAAGGTATAAGGAAGTAGTGAAATTGTAGCTAATTGGAAAATTATAATATAAAAATAGAAATATATTAATTTATATTTATTATAATATAAAAATATTACCAAAATAAGTTAAAGTTGAATATGTTTATAAGTGAGAGGTAGAAGGTAACATAGACAAATTAAAACATTGATTTAATTAAATGACAGACTTGTAAGCAACTTTTGCTTTGAATTTGTGTTGTTTATTGTTTTTACAATACAGTTTTTAAAACAAAAGGAGACTGGGATGCATAAATAGAGACTGGGAGGTAAATTCTCATTCTAATTAGTGCTGGGTTAATTCTGTTCATTAGAACCAGCTCTAAGCTCCCTAGTTAAAGAGGAAGGCAAGACCCTTGAAGATGCTCTGAAAAAAGCCACAGATACATTAAGAATTGAAGAATACATCCTTTGAGGAAGAGTAAAATGAACTGAATTTAAACAGCTTAAAAGTTTCCTTAACTGTAAAATATAGAGGTTTGATTCAGTAATTTTTCATACGTTTTCAGCTCTGAATTTTTAAATTCTTAGATCTGTTAGTCAACAGAGTAACTGCCAATTGCCTACAGCATCTGAAGCAATAAACTGCACGTATGCATGTGCTTGGAAATAAACTGAGTTGTAGGCTGACTACACTAATAGTCCTTCCATCAGATGAAGAACTCCTTTTAGATGAAAGAGATTTAGGACATATGCCCTTCCTTCTCTGAGCAAGAAAATCAATAGGCTTTAACTACAGCAGTATGAATTTGGTATCATGAAAAGCTATCTGAAAAAATGTGTAGTAACTGTAGATGTGGTTCATGCAAGACTGATGGTCAAGTCCCTTCACTGGAGACTTTCAGGATCAGAGTGGACACTCATCACTCCAGGATGATGTTAGAGAGATGTCAGATGGCCAGTGTGCTCCATAGCTTAGAATTCTTTCAAGCACCATGTACTATATCTCTACCAGTTTGTTTCACAGATACTCAAATGTATGTCCTCTCTTCCTTGAACAGCCTGTAAGTTATCATGTTCTGTACCATCAAAATCCATTCCATCCCCAAGATAAGAACAAAACAGTCACCCTAGATTCCTCTCCTTTGTTATCCTTATGCAATTGGTTAGGAAGTCCTCTTCCTTTTGAGTCTTTTAAATGTCTTTTGAACAAGTTACCTAATTTCTTTATCCACTACTCCTATTTCAGACCCTCATTATAGAACACTGCAGTGGTGTCCTAATTAATCTCTTTGCCTTAAGTCTTGCCCTTCAATCTTTCTTCAAAATTGCTGTCAAAATCTGTGTTTTGTTTTGTTTTTAAGTTCAGGCTCTCTCAGTTCAATTCAGTCGCTCAGTCATGTCCGACTCTTTGTGACCCCATGAATTGCAGCACGCCAGGCCTCCCTGTCCATCACCATCTCCCAGAGTTCACTCAGACTCATGTCCATCGAGTCAGTGATGCCATCCAGCCATCTCATCTTTTGTCATCCCCTTCTCCTCCTGCCCCCAATCCCTTCCAGCATCAGAGTCAACTCTTCTCATGAAGTGGCCAAAGTACTGGAGTTTCAGCTTCAGCATCATTCCCTCCAAAGAAATCCCAGGGCTGATCTTCAGAATGGACTGGTTGGATCTCCTTGCAGTCCAAGGGACTCTCAAGAGTCTTCTCCAACACCACAGTTCAAAAGCATCAATTCTTTGGCCCTCAGCCTTCTTCACAGTCCAACTTTCACATCCATACATGACCCCTGGAAAAACCATAGCCTTGACTAGACGGACCTTAGTCGGCAAAGTAATGTCTCTGCTTTTGAATATGTTATCTAGGTTGGTCATAACTTTCCTTCCAAGGAGTAAGCATCTTTTAATTTCATGGCTGCTGTCACCATCTGCAGTGATTTTGGAGCCCCCCGAAATAAAGTCTGACACTGTTTCCACTGTTTCTCATCTATTTCCCATGAAGTGATGGGACCGGATGCCATGATCTTCGTTTTCCGAATGTTGAGCTTTAAGCCAACTTTTCACTCTCCTCTTTCACTTTCATCAAGAGGCTTTCTAGTTCCTCTTCACTTTCTGCCATAAGGGTGATTTCAGCTTCAGCATCATTCCCTCCAAAGAAATCCCAGGGCTGATCTTCAGAATGGACTGGTTGGATCTCCTTGCAGTCCAAGGGACTCTCAAGAGTCTTCTCCAACACCACAGTTCAAAAGCATCAATTCTTTGGCCCTCAGCCTTCTTCACAGTCCAACTTTCACATCCATACATGACCCCTGGAAAAACCATAGCCTTGACTAGACGGACCTTAGTCGGCAAAGTAATGTCTCTGCTTTTGAATATGTTATCTAGGTTGGTCATAACTTTCCTTCCAAGGAGTAAGCATCTTTTAATTTCATGGCTGCTGTCACCATCTGCAGTGATTTTGGAGCCCCCCGAAATAAAGTCTGACACTGTTTCCACTGTTTCTCATCTATTTCCCATGAAGTGATGGGACCGGATGCCATGATCTTCGTTTTCCGAATGTTGAGCTTTAAGCCAACTTTTCACTCTCCTCTTTCACTTTCATCAAGAGGCTTTCTAGTTCCTCTTCACTTTCTGCCATAAGGGTGATGTCATCTGCATATCTGAGGTTATTGATATTCCTCCTGGCAATCTTGATTCCAGCTTGTGTTTTTTCTAGTCCAGCGTTTCTCATGATGTACTCTGCATAGAAGTTAAATAAGCAGGGTGACAATATACAGCTCTGAAGAGTTTCTTTAGGCTCTTTAGCCTGAAGAAACGTCTCCCTCATCTCTTGATCTTTATTTCCTATCACTTGCACTGCTCATTCATCCTAAACTATAGACAGTTTAGAAGGCCTGAGGTCTTCTCCTTTCACATATTCCTGCCTCTGTTTGTGTTAGTCCTTTTACCTAGAATGCTCCTTCCTTTTTATGCCTTTTGAACTCAACTTTTGAAGCCCAGATCAAATGTCACCTCTTATTAAGTGTTTCCTAAGCTTTTATCTATAAACAAGAGGCAGAAATAATTACTCCTTCCTCTGTGTTTCCAAGACATCCTAAATATACCAAATAGTGATGTTGATCATATTACCTTCCATTGTAATGATGTGATTACATATACGATAAAGATGAAATATTTTGTGTTTGTGTTCCTCACTTCCCATTTCTTCCCTGCCACATGTGAAAGGACAGTTTGGATCTTTTCTGGGTAAAAGGATAAAGAGTGGCTTAAAAACTGGAATGAAAAGGGAGCAGAAATCAATAAAGAGTTCTGAGAAAGGTAGTGTCACCATCACGGCTGAAAACCTATGAGGCTCTGGATAGTCTAAGTCTGTAAGTATGATGAATTAAATTGAGACCTCTTTAATATTACATGAAAAACATAAAGATTGAAATGTATTTTTAATTACTACTTGGAAATTAGACTATGCTTCCTACACAGTCTAAGCCACATAGAGCCCTAGCATTTAATTAAGTTACCTATATCTGTTGTCTCTTAACTATACTTCATATTTGTTTCAGTACCTAGGACAGTACATTATTCCAATACCAATAACTTAATAAGTAAATATATGAATTGTATCTGGCTCTTCTAAGAAAATGCCACAGATTTCCAAGTTAACAGTAATGAACATTTCTAGGTGGTGTCATTTTTACTTTGCTGAATACTCAGATGCTAGTGGTCCTTGAGACCAGGAAAGGAAAGGACTGTACATCGGCTGGAATATAGGCATAGAGGCCTGGGTGGAAGGACAAGGTGTCAGAGTAAAAGCAAGTTTTAGAGTGGGTTGGGTGCCACACATCAGCAAACTGGAAAATTACTGGTTGATACTGTATTATACACTATCATACACTTTCAGGGGTTTAAAAAAAAAGAAAAAAATATGATGTAATAAACGTTATCTCTGAAGTAAGACACAAACTGCCTGGTTTTCCACCTTTCCAGCTTGTGGTCCTTGTGGGACCAGTTCCTAGAACCAATTTCAGTAAGATCCTTGAAGAAATCAAATATTCTCAGTCAACCAACTCCACTTCCACATTCAATCTTTTGTATTCTACCTTAGTTACTTTCCCTTCTGGGATAAGTCTTTTAAATTACTATTACCTTAGTATAGGAAGCTACATAAAACTGTGAGAATTGTTTTTCAGGTTCTTAATTTTAGCCCTTTCAATATATTGAATTTCTTTTTCAATAAGTGTAATTGTATTGCAGGCTCAGCTTTTATTACCATTGTAAAAATTGAGCTCTATATTGTTTATTGCATGCCATTATTTATGCAGTTAGTTTTTAAAGGTCTAGTTTCCATCAATTTAAATTAGGCACTGATGTCATGTTTCTGTATGTGTTTTCCACATTTGAGTATTTCTCATCTCCCATTTTGAGAAAGTTAATATAATTACACATTTTTATTTTCTTTTCTTTCTTTCATTGTTTTAAACAGCAACCCAGGCTGTTAACCATTCAGAACCCAAGAACGTGGGTCAACTGTATAACAGGAGCCCTGAAGGAACAGTTATGAATCAGAGCGTGCTTTATCCCAGCCACAGAATGCAAAGAGTTACACTCTGCAGGAGCTGCAGGAACTGTGGTGGGGGAGGGCAGTGAGTTTCCTTAACCCTTCCTGCCTGGGGACATTCACCCTTTATCTGGGAGCAGACAATGGCACCCCACTCCAGTACTCTTGCCTGGAAGATCCTGTGGACAGAGGAGCCTGGTAGGCTGCAGTCCATGGGGTCGCAAAGAGTAGGACACGACTGAACGGCTTCACTTTCACTTTTCACTTTCATGCACTGGAGAAGGAGATGGCAACCCAGTCCGGTGTTCTTGCCTGGAGAATCCCAGGGACAGCAGAGCCTGGTGGGTTGCTGTCTATGGGGTCGCACAGAGTCAGACACGACTGAAGTGACTTAGCAGCAGCAGCAAGGTACTAATAGTTCCCCTTCCACTTTTAAAATAGAAGACAAGGGTGCTTGCCTAAAAAATTAGAACTGGGTAAGATTTCTAGAGCACTTTGGAATTCTTTCAGGGTGCACTTTATAAGAACACAAGTTATTTCTTTTATTTTAAATTATGTTCCTGTCATCAATAATTCTCCAAGTATAGCCTTTTTTATGAAAAGGCTCAATGCTGTAAATCACTGAGTAATAAAAGAAATTTGCCATGAGGGTGAGGTCAAAGGCATGCAAAAAAAAAAATCAGTCTCTGATTCAATTACCTTTGTCCCCCATTTCCTGTGGTGTACTGCTTGTTGGACAGAAAGGGAGAGGGAGCAGGGAAGATGGAAAGAAAGGAGAAACAGATCAAAATGGGAGCCCCAAAACACACATTGAAAGAGAGGGAAGAAACCAAGTATGGTGTGGAGACAGAAAAAGAAAGTGCCTGATGGAAATGAAGTTCACTGATACGAGAAGGAAAAATAAATCCTGTCCTGAATGATAAGACAGGAAAGAAATCAGACAGTGGAAACTTAGGAGTGAGCGCGAGAGAGAATGTGGTCATAATTTGAAATGAGTTCTGGGCTATACAAAATTCAAGTGCCACACTTAGCAGACCAACACTAAGGAAAATGAGACTCTCTTTTTCCCTTGTTTCATTATCCAGTTTATATCCATAAAGAATTAACATGGGAGCCCCATGTTAGCTAATTTATACTATGAAAATATTCTTAAATGATCTTAAATGAATAACTAATAGCAGTCACATTTGTGGGTGTATAATAACTCAGTTCAATTCAGGTCGGTCACTCAGTCATGTCTGACTCTTTGTGACCCCATAAACTGCAGCACACCAGGCCTCTCTGTCCATCACCAACTCCCGTAGCTTACCCAAACACATGTCCATTGAGTTGGTGATGCCATCCAACCATCTCATCCTCTGTCATCCCCTTCTCCTCTTACCTTCAAAGTTTCCCAGCATCAGGGTCTTTTCAAATGAGACAGCTCTTCGCATCAGGTGGCCAAAGTACTGGAGTTTCAGCTTCAACATCAGCCACTCCAATGAACACCCAGGACTGATCTCCTTTAGGATGGACTGGTTAGATCTCCTTGCAGTCCAGGGGACTCCCAAGAGTTTTCCAACACCGCAATTCAAAAGCATCAATTCTTCGGTGCTCAGCTTTCTTTATAATCCAACTTTCACATCCATACATGACCACTGGAAAAACCATAGCCTTGGCTAGAATGGACCTTTGTTGGCAAAGTAATGTCTCTACTTTTTAATATGCTGTCTGGGTTGGCCATAACTTTCCTTCCAAGGAGTAAGAATCTTTTAATTTCATGGCTGCAATCATGATCTGCAGTGATTTTGGAGCCCAGAAAAATAAAGTCAGTCACTGTTTCCATCATTTTCCCATCTATTTGCCATGAAGTGATGGGACCGGATGCCATGATCTTCGTTTTCTGAATATTGAGCTTTAAGCCAACTTTTTCACTCTCCTCTTTCACTTTCATCAAGAGGTTCTTTAATTCTTCATTTTCTGCCATAAGGGTGGTGTCATCTGCATATCTGAGGTTATTGATATTTCTCCCGGCAATCTTGA
>SJYC01056920.1:0-12254 GCA_006408675.1 Madoqua kirkii
TGTTTCCCTGGCACGTCGAGATACGTCCCTGAATGCCCTACGAATTTTGAGGATGGAATCCTGCTTCCGGGACCTCTGGAGATACTTCCCCCATGACCCTACGATTTTTGAAAAAGGAAAGATACTTTCGAGCCATTGGGATATGCCCCCAAACGTCCTAGGAATTATGAGGGCATAATTCTTCTCTTGTGGCACCTCGAGATACGTCCTTGAGTTTCTTACAAATTATGAGGGCAGAATACTGCTTCCCAGGGCCTTCCTGATATTGCCAGAGTGTGCTGAGAATTATGAGGAAGGAATGGTTTTTCGGGGGTATCTGGAGGAGCCCGGGAAGCAGCATATTGTCCTTAATACTTGGAGGTCACTCGGGAACGTATCCCATGAAGCCCAGGAAGCAGTCATCCGTCCTCCTAATTCGAAGGGCACTTCCAAAAGAATCCAGTTTGGCCCGTATAGCAGCTTTCAGCCCTCATAATTGGTAGGGCACTCGAGGGTGTATCCTGAGACACACGGGAAGCAACATTTCGATCTCATAATTGGCATGGCATTTGAGAACATATCCTGATGGGCCTGGGAAGCAGCACTGCGTCATCATAAGTCGTAGGACACTCGGGGGCGTATCTCAAGGTTCCTGAAATAGAATTTTGTCCTCATAACACGTAGGGCACTCGGGGACATATTTCGAGAAGGCTGGGGAGCAAAATTCCATCCTGATAATTCATAGGGCACTTGTAGGTGAGTCTTGAGGAGCCCAAGAAGCAGCATTCCATCCTGATAATTACTAGGACACTCCGGGACATATCCTGAGGGTCTCGGGAAGCAGCATTCTGTCCTCATAATTCATAGGGCACACAGGTGTGTGTTCCCAGAAGCCGGGAAAGAAGCATTCCATCCTCATAATTCGTAGGGCACTTAGGGGCCTAACACAACTGGCCCGAAAATCAGCATTCGGTCCTAATAATTCATAGGGCCATAGGGAGAGTATCTTTAGAGGCACTGGAAGCAGCATGCCATCCTCATAATTACTGGAACACTCGAGGCTATATCCCGAGGGGACCAGGGAGCAGAATTTGGCCTCTTAATACGTAGGGAACGTGGGGGCATTTCCCTAGCGGCCCGAGAAGAAGCATTCCATCCTCAAAAATCCTAGGGTCATGGGCAGAGTATGCCGAGTGGGCCGGGAAGCAGCATTCCACCCTGATAAATCGTAGAATATGGGGCCGTATTCCCAGTGTCCGGGAAGAAGGCTTCCTTCCTCATAAATGCTAGGGCACTTCGGGGCATATTCCTAGAAGCCCAGGAAGCAGTATTCCTTCCTCATAAATCATAGTGACATGGGGAGAGTATCCCGAGTGGCCTGGAGCACAGTATGCTGTCCTCAAAATTCGTAGAGTAAAGGGGGCCTTCTCCTGAGGGTCCCGGAAAAATCATTCCACCCTCATAATTCAAAGGACCATGGAGTGTTTTTCCCGACAATTCCGGGAAGCAGAATTCAGTCCTCATAATTTTTAGATTCATGGGTGGTGTTGCCTGTGCGGCCGAAGAAGCAGTATTCTATCCTCCTATATCATACGGTCAAGAAGGGCTTATCCTGAAGGGTCCGGGAAGCAGCATTTCGTCCACATATTGGGTTGGGAACTCGTCTGGGAATCTCGAAGGGCCCGGGAAGCAGCATTACATTCTCATAATTCAAAGTGCATTGGGAGTGTATCACGAGTGACGGGGAAGAAGCATTCCCTCCTATAATTCGTAGAGCACAAGGGGGCGTATTCCGGAAGGACGAGGAGATATCATTTTGTTTTCATAACTCATAGCACACTCAGAGATGTGTCCTGAAGGACCTGGAGAGCAGCATTCTGACCTCATAGTTCATAGGGCATTTGGAGGTGTATTTTGAAGGGTCTGGGAAGCAGAATTTTATCCTCCTAATGCCTAGGGCACTCAGGGATGTATTCCGAGGAGCACAGGGAGCAGCATTCCATCCTCATAATTTGTAGGGCACTCGAGGGCGTATCCCAAGAAGCGCGAGAAGCAGCGTTCTGTCCTAATAATATTTAGGGTCATAGGGGGAGTGTGCTGAGAGGCCCAGAAAGCAGCATTCCATGCTCATAATTCGAAGGGCACTTTGGGCTGTATCCTGAGGTACTGGGGAAGCAGCATTCCCTCTTTGAATTCGTAGATTACTAGGGAACGGACGGTGAGGGGATGGGAAACAGCATTGTGTTCTCATAATTCGTAGGGCACTCGGAGGCCTTTCCGGATTGTCCCAGGAAACAACATTGTGACCCCATACTTCGTAGGGCACTGGGGGGGTTATCTGGAGGGGCCCGGGAAGCAGTAATCCGTTCTCATACTTCCAAGGGCACTTCCAGGAGTATCCAGTTTGGCCCGTATAAGAGCATTCAACCCTCATAATTGGTAAAGCACTCGAGGGTGTATCCTGAGAAGCACGGGAAGCAACATTCCGATCTCATAATTGGGATGGCATTCGAGAACATATCCTGATGGGCCTGGGAAGCAGCATTGCGTCCTCATAAGTCGTAGGGCACTTGGGGTAATATCCCGAGGTTCCTGAAGCAGAATTCTGTTCTCATAACACGTAGGGCACTCTTGGACATATCCCAAGCGACATAGGGCACTCAGGGATGTATTCCGAGGAGCACAGGGAGCAGCATTCCATCCTCATAATTTGTAGGGCACTCGAGGGCGTATCCCAAGAAGCGCGAGAAGCAGCGTTCTGTCCTAATAATATTTAGGGTCATAGGGGGAGTGTGCTGAGAGGCCCAGAAAGCAGCATTCCATGCTCATAATTCGAAGGGCACTTTGGGCTGTATCCTGAGGTACTGGGGAAGCAGCATTCCCTCTTTGAATTCGTAGATTACTAGGGAACGGACGGTGAGGGGATGGGAAACAGCATTGTGTTCTCATAATTCGTAGGGCACTCGGAGGCCTTTCCGGATTGTCCCAGGAAACAACATTGTGACCCCATACTTCGTAGGGCACTGGGGGGGTTATCTGGAGGGGCCCGGGAAGCAGTAATCCGTTCTCATACTTCCAAGGGCACTTCCAGGAGTATCCAGTTTGGCCCGTATAAGAGCATTCAACCCTCATAATTGGTAAAGCACTCGAGGGTGTATCCTGAGAAGCACGGGAAGCAACATTCCGATCTCATAATTGGGATGGCATTCGAGAACATATCCTGATGGGCCTGGGAAGCAGCATTGCGTCCTCATAAGTCGTAGGGCACTTGGGGTAATATCCCGAGGTTCCTGAAGCAGAATTCTGTTCTCATAACACGTAGGGCACTCTTGGACATATCCCAAGCGACACTGGAAGCAGCCTATTTTCCTCCTAATGTATAGAGCCGTTGGGGCCTTATTCCGAGAGGCCTGGGAATCAGCGTTCCATTCTAATAACTGGAAATGTCTGTGTTCATGCAACGTGTCACGTAGATCAGGAACATGTCAGTTTTCGTGCAACACATTAATTACATCAGGAAGTGTCAGTTTTAATGCAGCACGTCACGTACATCAGGAACACGTCAGTTTTTGTGCTACACATTAATTACATCAGGAAAATGTCGGTTATCATGCAAATCATCACGTAGATCAGGAACAGGTCAGTTTTCGTGCAACACGTTAATTATATCAGGAAATGTCAGTTTTCGTGCAACATGTCACCTAGAATCTGAACACGTCAGTTTTCGTGCAACACATTACTTACATCAGAAAAATGTCAGCTCTCATGGAACACATCACGTAGATCCTGAATATATCAGTTTTCACACAATAAATCACGTAGATCCTGAACACGTCAGTTTTCGTGCAACACATTAATTACTTCAGGAAGTGTCAGTTTTCAAGCAGCACGTCACGTAGATCAGGAACACGTCAGTTTTCGTGCTACGCATTAATTACATCAGGAAAATGTCAGTTATCATGCAAAACGTCACGTAGATCAGGAACACGTCAGTTTTCGTGCTACACACTAATTACATCAGGAAAATGTCAGTTTTCATGAAAAACGTCATGTAGATCAGGAACACGTCAGTTTTTGTGTAACAAATTAATTACATCAGGAAACATAAGTTTTCATGCAACACATCACGTAGATTTGGAGCACATCAGTTTTCATGCTACGAATTAAATTCATCAGGAAATGTCACTTTTCCCGCAACACGTCATGAAGATCAGGAACACGTCAGCTTTCTTGCAACACATTAATTACATCAGGAAATGTCATTTTTCATGCAACACATCACATAGATCAGGAACACAACAGATTTCGTGCAACACATTAATTACATCAGGAAACGTCAGTTTTCATGCACCACATCATGTACATCTGGAACACGTCAGTTTTCGTGCAACGCATAAATTACATCAGAAAATGTCAGTTTTCATGCAACACGTCACATAGATTCCAAACACATCAGTTTTTGTGCCACACATTAATTTTATCAGGAAAATGTCATTTCTCATGCCACATGTCACATAGATTCAGAATACGTCAGATTTCATGCAACACATTAATGAGGTAAGGAAAATGTCAGTTTTCATGCAACATGTCACGTATATCTGGAACACCTCAGTTTTCGTATAACGCTTTAATTACATCAGGAAATGTCACTTTTGATGCAACAAGTTACATAGATCCCGAACATGTCCATTTTCGTGCAACACATTAAATAAATCAGGAAATGTTAGTTTTCATGGAACACGTCATGTAGATCAGGAACTCGTCAGTTTTCATGCAACACAGTAGTTACATAAGGAAATGTCAGTTTTCATGCAACAAGTCACGTAGACCCCAACACATCAGTTTTCATACAAGACATTAATTACATCAGGAAATGTCAGTTTTCATGAAACAGGTCAGGTAGAGGAGAAACACGTCAGTTTTCGTGCAATACATTAATTACATCAGGAAATGTCAGTTTTCATGAAACACGTCACAGAGATCCCGTATACGTAAGGTTTTGTGCAATACATTAATTACATTAGGAAATGTCCGTTTCCATGCAACACATCACGGAGAACAAGAATGCGTCAGTTTTCGTGCAACACATTAATTACATCAGGAAAGTGTCACTTCTCATGCAACAAGTCACGTAGATCCCGAATTTGTCAGTTTTAGTGCAACACGTCACGTAGATCAGGAACTCATCAGTTTTCATGCAACACAGTAATTACATAAGGAAATGTCAGTTTTCATGCAACAAGTCACGTAGACCCGAACACATCACTTTTCATGCAAGACATTAATTACATCAGGAAATGTCAGTTTTCATGCAACACATCACATAGATCAGAAACACGTCAGTTTTAGTGCAACATATTTATTGCATCAGGATATGTCAGTTTTCATGCAACACATCAAGTAGATCAGGAACACCTCAGTTTTTGTGCAACACATTAATTACATAAGGACATATGTGTTTTCATGCAACACGTCACGGAGATCAGGAACACGTCAGTTTTGGAGCAACACATTAGTTACATCAGGAAATGTCACTTTTCATGCAACACGTCATGTAGATCAGGAACACGTAAGGTTTCGTGCAACAAATTAATTACATACGGAAATGTCAGTTTTCATGCAGCAAGTCACGTAGATCCCCAACACGTCAGAGTTCATGCAACACATTATTTACATCAGGAAATGTCTGTTTTCATGCAACACATCACATAGATCAGGAACTCGTCAGTTTTCTTGCAACACATTTATTACAACAGGAAATATCACTTTTCAAGCAACACATCACAAAGATCCCGAATACAACAGTTTTAGCGAAACACATTAAATATATCAGGAAATTGTCACTTTTCATACAGCACGTCACGTAGATCCTGAATATTTCAGTTTTCATTCAACACATTAATTAAATCAGGAAATGTCAGTTTTCATGCAACAGGTCACGTAGATTTGCAACATGTCAGTTTTCGTGCAACACACAAATTACATCAGGAAATGTCAGTTTTCATGCTACACGTCATGTAGATCAGGAACACGTCAGTTTTTGTGCAACACATTAATTAAATCAGGAAAATGTCTGTTTTCATGCAACATGTCACGTAGATCAGGAACACGTCAGTTTTCATACAACATATTAATTACATCAGGAAATGTCAGTTTTCATGCAACACGTCACGTAGATCAGAAACACGTCAGTTTTAGTGCAACATATTTATTGCATCAGGATATGTCAGTTTTCATGCAACACGTCACGTACATAAGAAATACGTGAGTTTTCGTGCAACACATTAATTACGTCAGGAAAGGTCAGTTTTCATGCATCATGTCACACAGATCAGGAACACATCTGTTTTTGTGCAACACATTAATTACATCAGTAAATGTAAGTTTTCATGCAACATGACAGGTAGTTCAGAAACATGCCAGTATTTGTGCAGTACATTAATTATATCTGGAAATGTCAGTTCTCATGCCACATGTCACATAGATTCAGAATACGTCAGTTTTCATGAAACACATTAATTATATAAGGAAATGTCAGTTTTCATGCAACAAGTCACGTAGACCCCAACACATCAGTTTTCATGCAAGACATTAATTACATCAGGAAATGTCAGTTTTCATGAAACAGGTCAGGTAGAGGAGAAACACGTCAGTTTTCGTGCAATACATTAATTACATCAGGAAATGTCAGTTTTCATGCATCAAGTCACATAGATCCCAAACACGTTAGTTTTCATGCAACACATTTACTACATCAGGAAAAGGTCAGTTTTCATGCAAAATGTCACGGAGATCAGGAACACGTCAGATTTCATGCAGCAGATTAATTACGTCAGGAAATGTCAGCTTTCAGTCACCACATCACGCTGATCCAGAACACGTCAGATTTTCTGCAACAGATTAATTACATCAGGAAAATGTCATTTGTAATGCAGCACGTTACGTAGATCCCGAATATGTCAGTTTTCATACACCACATCACGCAGATCAGGAACACATCAGATTTCATGCAACACATTAATTGCATCAGGAAAATGTCAGTTTTCTTGAAACCGGTCACGTAGATCAGGAACACGTCAGTGTTCGTGCAACACATTATTTGCATCAGGAAATGTCAGTTTTCATACAACACGTCGCGTAGATCAGGAACACGTCAGTTTTCGTGCAACGCATCAATTACAGCAGGAAGTGTCAGTTTTCATGCATCAAGTCACATAGATCCCAAACACGTTAGTTTTCATGCAACACATTTACTACATCAGGAAAAGGTCAGTTTTCATGCAAAATGTCACGGAGATCAGGAACACGTCAGATTTCATGCAGCAGATTAATTACGTCAGGAAATGTCAGCTTTCAGTCACCACATCACGCTGATCCAGAACACGTCAGATTTTCTGCAACAGATTAATTACATCAGGAAAATGTCATTTGTAATGCAGCACGTTACGTAGATCCCGAATATGTCAGTTTTCATACACCACATCACGCAGATCAGGAACACATCAGATTTCATGCAACACATTAATTGCATCAGGAAAATGTCAGTTTTCTTGAAACCGGTCACGTAGATCAGGAACACGTCAGTGTTCGTGCAACACATTATTTGCATCAGGAAATGTCAGTTTTCATACAACACGTCGCGTAGATCAGGAACACGTCAGTTTTCGTGCAACGCATCAATTACAGCAGGAAGTGTCAGTTTTCATGCATCAAGTCACATAGATCCCAAACACGTTAGTTTTCATGCAACACATTTACTACATCAGGAAAAGGTCAGTTTTCATGCAAAATGTCACGGAGATCAGGAACACGTCAGATTTCATGCAGCAGATTAATTACGTCAGGAAATGTCAGCTTTCAGTCAAACGTCACGTAGATCAGGAACACGTCAATATTCGTGCAACACACTAATTACTGCAGGAAAATGTCAGTTTTCCTGCAACACATCACGTAGATCAGGAACATGTCAGGTTTCCTGAAACACATTAATTACATCAGGAAATGTCACTTTTGATGCTACAATTGATTTAGATCAGGAACACGGCAGTTTTCATGCACCATATTAATTACATCAGGAAATGTCAGTTTTGGTGCAACACGTCACGGAGATCAGAAACACGTCTGTTTTCCTGCAACACATTAATTATATCAGCAAATTTAGGTTCTCATGCAACATGTCACGTAGATCCGGATCATGTCAGTTTTCGTGCAACTAGTCACGTAGATCCCAAACACATCAATTTTTGTGCAAAATACTAATTACATCAGGAAATGTCAGCTTTCATGCAACACGTCACGTAAATCAGGAACACGTCATTTTTCGTGCAACACATTAATTACCTGAGGAAATGTCAGTTTTGATGCAACATGTCACGTAGATCAGGAACACATCAGTTTTCCTGCAACACATTAATTACATCAGAAAATTTAGCTTCTCATGCAACATGTCACGTAGATCCAGATCACATCAGTTTTCATGCAGCTAGTCACGTAGGTCCAAAACACGTCAATTTTTGTGCAAAATACTAATTACATCAGGAAATGTCAGTTTTTATGCAACACGTCACGTAGATCAGGATCATGTCAGTTTTCATGCAACACATAGATTACATCAGGAAATATCAGTTTTCCTGCAACATGTCACGAAGATCAGGATCACCTCAGTTTTCATGCAACAGATTGATTACATCAGAAAATGTCAGTTCTCATGCAACATGTTACAAAAATCAGGAACATCTCTGTTTTCGTGCAACACATTACGTATATCAGGAAATGTCACTTTTGATGCAACACGTCACGGAGATCAGGAACACGTCAGTTGTCGTGCAACACATTAATTACCTCAGAAAATGTCAGTTTGGATGCAACACATCACGTAGATCAGGAATGCATCATATTCGTGCTGCACAGTAATTACATCAGAAAATGTCAGTTCTCATGTCATGTATATCAGGAACACGTCAGTTTTTGTGCAAGTAGTCACGTAGATCCCAAACACGTCAATTTTTGTGCAAAATACTAATTACATCAGGAAATGTCAGTTTTCCATCAACACATCACGTAGATCAGAAACACATCAATTTTTCTGAAACACTTTAATTACCTCAGGAAATGTCAGTTTGGATGCAACATGTCATGTAGATCCCGATACGTCAGTTTTCATGCAACACATTAATTACATCAGAAAATGTCATTTCTCATGTAACATGTCATGTATATCAGGAACACGTCAGTTTTTGTGCAACTAGTCACGTAGATCCAAAACACGACAATTTTTGTGCAAAATACTAATTACATCAGGAAATGTCAGTTTTCATGCAACACATCACGTAGATCAGGAACACGCCAGCTTTCCTGAAATACTTTAATCACCTCAAGAAATGTCAGTTTTGATGCAACACGTCATGTAGATCCCGTATATGTCAGTTTTCGTGCAACACATTAATTACATCAAGAAAAAGTCAGTTCTCATGGATCACGTCACGTAGATCCTAAACACGTCAATTTTTGTGCAAAATATTAATTACATCAGAAAATGTCAGTTTTCATGCAACACATCACGTAGATCAGGAACACGTCAGGTTTCCTGAAATACTTTAATTACATCAGGAAATGTCAGTTTTGATGTTACAACTCATGTACATCAGGATCACGTTAGGTTTCATGCAACATATTGATTACATCAGGAAATGTCAGTTTTCATGCAACACGTCATGTAGATCCCGTATATGTCAGTTTTCGAGCAACACATTAATTACATCAAGAAAATGTCAGTTCTCATGGAACACGTCACGTAGATCCAAACCACGTCAATTTTTGTGCAAAATATTAATTACATCAGAAAATGTCAGTTTTCATGCAACACGTCACGTAGATCAGGAACACATCAGTTTTCATGCAACAAGTCATGTTGATCTCAAACATGTCAATTCTTGTGCAAAATATGAATTACATCATGAAATGTCAGCTTTCATGCAATACGTCACGTAAATCAGGAACACGTCATTTTTCGTGCAACACATTAATTACATTCAGGAAGTATCAGCTTTGATGTAACACATCACGTACATCAGGAACACGTAAGTTTTCGAGTAACACATTCATTACATCAGGAAATGTCAGTTTGGATGCAACATATCACGTAGATCAGGAACGCGTCAATATTCGTGCCGCACATTAATTATATCAGAAAATGTCAGTTCTCATGCAACATGTTACAGAGATCAGGAACATTTCAGTTTTCGTGCAACACATTACTTACATCAGGAAATGTCAGTTTTGATATAACACGTCACATAAATCAGGAACACATTAGTTTTCGTGCAACACATTAATTACATCAGGAAATGTCAGTTTTGATGCAACACGTCATGTAAATCAGGAACACGTAAGTTTTCAACATCAGGAAATGTCAGTTTTGATGCAACACGTAACGGAGATCAGGAACATGTCAGTTTTCGTGCAACATATTAATTACCTCAGGAAATGTCATTTTGGATGCAACACATCAGGTAGATCAGGAATGCGTCAATATTTGTGCCACACATTAATTACATCAGAAAATGTCAGTTCTCATGCAACATGTTACAAAGATCAGGAACATCTCAGTTTTCGTGCAACACATTACTTACATCAGGAAATGTCAGTTTTGATGCAACACGTCACGGAGATCTGGAACACGTCAGTTTTCGTGCAACACATTAATTACCTCAGGAAATGTAAGTTTTGATGCAACATGTCACGTAGATTCCGATACGTCAGTTTTTGTGCAACACATTACTTACATCAGGAAATGTCAGTTTTGATGCAACACGTTACGGAGATCTGGAACACGTCAGTTTTCGTGCAACACATTAATTACCTCAGGAAATGTAAGTTTTGATGCAACATGTCACGTAGATCCCGATACGTCAGTTTTTGTGCAACACATTACTTACATCAGGAAATGTCAGTTTTGATGCAACACGTTACGGAGATCTGGAACACGTCAGTTTTCGTGCAACACATTAATTACCTCAGGAAATGTAAGTTTTGATGCAACATGTCACGTAGATTCCGATACGTCAGTTTTTGTGCAACACATTACTTACATCAGGAAAATGTCAGTTTTCATGCAAAGTGTCACATAGATCAGGAACTCGTCAATATTTGTGCAACACACTAATTACAGCAGAACAGTGTCAGTTTTCCTGCAACACATCACGTAAATCAGGAACACGTCAGGTTTCCTGAAATACATTAATTACATTAGGAAATGTCAGTATTGATGCTACAACTCATTTAGATCAGGAACATGTCAGTTTTCATGCACCATATTAATTACATCATGAAATGTCACTTTTCGTGGAACACGTCACGGAGATCAGGAACACGTCACTTTTCGTGCAACACATTAATTACATCAGAAAATGTAGGTTCTCATGCAACATGTCACATAGATCCGGTTCACGTCAGTTTTCATGCAACTAGTCACGTAGATCCCAAACATGTCAATTTTTGTGCAAAATACTAATTACATCCGGAAATGTCACTTTTTATGTAGCACATCACGTAGATCAGGAACATGCCAGTTTTCCTGTAATTCATTAATTACAGCAGGAAAATGTCAGTTTTCATGCAATATGTCACGTAGTTCCCAAAAACGTTAAATGCAACATGTCACGTAGATCAGGAACACATCAGTTTTCCTGCAACACATTAATTACATCAGAAAATTTAGCTTCTCATGCAACATGTCACGTAGATCCAGATCACATCAGTTTTCATGCAGCTAGTCACGTAGGTCCAAAACACGTCAATTTTTGTGCAAAATACTAATTACATCAGGAAATGTCAGTTTTTATGCAACACGTCACGTAGATCAGGATCATGTCAGTTTTCATGCAACACATAGATTACATCAGGAAATATCAGTTTTCCTGCAACATGTCACGAAGATCAGGATCACCTCAGTTTTCATGCAACAGATTGATTACATCAGAAAATGTCAGTTCTCATGCAACATGTTACAAAAATCAGGAACATCTCTGTTTTCGTGCAACACATTACGTATATCAGGAAATGTCACTTTTGATGCAACACGTCACGGAGATCAGGAACACGTCAGTTGTCGTGCAACACATTAATTACCTCAGAAAATGTCAGTTTGGATGCAACACATCACGTAGATCAGGAATGCATCATATTCGTGCTGCACAGTAATTACATCAGAAAATGTCAGTTCTCATGTCATGTATATCAGGAACACGTCAGTTTTTGTGCAAGTAGTCACGTAG